>JAHBCN010001653.1:62500-160807 GCA_019359885.1 Listronotus oregonensis | reverse complement strand
GGTCCAGCATCAGTAGAATAAGACATGGGAAAGGCTTCATATAGAGCCCATCCAAAAGAACAAAGGGAGAACTATTCAGACAATCAATCAGTCTATTTCAGTAGGAAAATACTTCGTGGGGCTGCTAACAGGGCACGATAACCTAAGAGGACACCTACACAAGATAGGCTTAAACAATGGGGACCCAAGTTGCAGTATTTGCGATGAGGAGAAAGAAACAGCCTACCACATCCTGTGCAAATGTGAAGCGTTGAATAACAAGAGACAGGCATTATTTTGGCAACTGAAAATGAGCTCACGGGATTATATTAACCAACCAGTCTCGGGGTTATACAGACTTGTAGAAGGAACAAGACTAAAGGGAGGATTGATTTAAAAGAAAATGGAAGATTAGGCACAAAAGCCCAGGAGGCTGCGCTGCCTCCGGTAGTAAATTAAGAGGCCCCCAGGAATAAATAAATATATATATATATATATATATAAATATATATATATATATATATATATATATATATATAAAAATTTTCCAAAAGTTCGAATTAATTTTAAATAATGTTAAGGGTTGAAATACTAGCCAAAGGTTCCTACAGGATGTAATTTTTAAGGTTTAACTTATTTTGCATACAAGGAAATTTTTTAAAAAAAAGGTTTTTTTTTAATATCACTAAGATCTTGTTTTTTCTTTGAGCCTAAAAAAGGGGGAAAACATTCCAGAAAGCTTGGTGTAGTAAAAAGGTTTTTCTTTTTCCTTTAAAAGCCCTAAAGACCGAACCCCTCAAGATTTTAGGACTTGTTTGTTAACTTTTTTAAATTTTATATATGACTATATATGAAAAAAAAAGGGCAAGGAGCGGTGTGAATCTAGTACTTCGGCATCGAAGCGAGTTAGATTTCAGGAATCGGCCAAGATGGTATTAGTATCAGATTTTTGGGCTTCAAAAGAAATTTTGTTTGTGGTATGTAGAATTCGTAAAAAGTAATCTGATTTACAAAAGAAGAAATCATTTTTCATCAAGACAACGCACCTTCTCACATAGCTCAAGAAAGCCATCCCGAAAATTGGTCAATTAAAGTACGAATTGTTGCAATATTCACCCCATTCGCCAGATTTACCCCCCTGCAGGGCTGTATCTTGGTATGGCCGCGCCCTTGGCGGGGCTTAAGATTTGCGCCCCCCCCACACACCGGAGAATTCTAGGGGTTTTCTCCGGAAATTTTACAAAATTAAAGTGCAAAGTTGTAGGTTTAAAGATTTTAAACCGAGAATTTCGTTTCTTTAAAATACCAATTGTGTGGTGGAATTTTGGTCAAATTCTATATTTTCTTTATATAAAAATATTAGCTTACTATTTGAAACAGACATGATTTACATAAAACTACTGTTTGTATCTGACTAAAAAAAGTATAATGTAAATTAACTATAAATCTCTATTTGCGGATGATTAAACTTAAAATATTTTTTTTTTACAATAAAATCATAACACTAAAATCTTGGACTTCCATTCTCTTTATTTGTTAATTGTTACACAACGTTTCGGTTAGTGATGTATCTCCAACAGTTTTCAAGAGATAACTAAAAAAACTTAAAAACGACGATTTTTACGGTTCAGCAACGGGGGCCAGATATTGGGGAAATCGATGCTAGGTTGCTAAATACATTTTTTTTTTTTAAAAATTTTTTTTCAGCTTCTTTAATTTTTTTTTCCCCCGGGGGTTTTCCCAGAATGGTTTTGCTTCCGACCGTATGCGGTGTTGTTTTGACCAAACGTGTTCGGCAGTTCCGACTTCGACGTTTCATTTTTCCGATGTTTTTTGTTTTTTCTCAAACTTCAAGTGGTCTCTTTGTATACTTCACCCATTCCGGGGAATTTGGAGATACACAATTTAAAACATTGTTGTCTGGTCTCGTCTTAGTAAGAATACTTTTAGAGCGGTTTGGGATTTAAATGCCGTTTTGATATTATACTTTTCGGATTTTCCGGATCTTTTCCGGGTTTCCTTTTAAAATATAAAATTTATAAATATTTGGTCACGTGGAGTCTCGTTTGTTTGAGTTTTTGTCTTATTTTGATATTTTACGATTGTTGCCTAGTTCCTCTTGCAGGGATTCCCACTGTTAAATAAGGTCACGACGATTATATAAAGTACGTATAACCCCCCGTTTGGTTTCGTTAAAGTGGTTAGAATTTTTAAATATTGTCCAGTGTGGGGAGGCTCTCTGATACCGAGGTTTGTATATGTCCATTATTTGTTTGACAAGAACGTCGAGAAAAGGTAGGCCGAATTTTCTCCATTCCATTTGGGAAATTTTAAAACAAGGTCCCAAATTTTAAATTTTTTAAGAAATAATTCTTCTATTTCCTTCCCTAAAAAAAATAGTAAAAAAAATAAATAAATAAATAAAAAAAGCAAAAGAATTTGAAGGGTCATCTTAAAAAACATTTATATTTTAATAAATTAAATAATATGCAAAAAAAAAAAGAACTAGTGTGCCTTAATTTATAAAATACCAATTTATCCGCACCTTAAATATTGAAAAAAATTAAATCAGGATAAATTGATATTTTATTAATAATTTATAAATTTTTTATTCTTAATGTATTAAAAATAAGTAAATTAAGTATCTTAGTTAAAAAATTGTTATAAAATTGTTCTGTTGTAGTTTATTTATTTGATAAATTTTGTCAATAAAAAATTATAATAATATGACCACGGTACTGGCAACTAATGAAAAAAAAAATTTTTCATAGCCAATTTTGCGCCCCCCAGGTAGCTGCGCCCTTGGCGGGCGCCCATCTCCACCGCCTAAATACGGCCCTGCCCCCCTGTAGCTCCCCCTAGGTACTGGCAGTCGCCAAAGCGTATTCCGACAGGCTTCTGGATTCTCACTTCAGGGATAAAATCCATATATTAAAAGATCATGGAAACAAGTGCATTAAACTTCAGGGGGATTCTGAATCTGAAAGTGAGGAGGGTGATAAACAACCTAGGTCTCAGTAGGCCCGTTATGCCACCTTCTTAAGGGAACTCCTCACTCAGTGCGCCGCCCATCCTACTTCAAAAAGGATAAGAAAACAGTGGCGACGGAGAAAAAAGTTCGGAAAGGAAACAAGGTCATGACTAGGAAAAAAATAACCGTAGAGATTAAAGAAATGTATTAGGGCCCAAAATTTAAATTTAAATAAAAACGGGCTTGTCCCCAAAATTTGGGGTTTAATGCCAAAATGTAAAGGGGGCCCAAAAAAAAAAAATTTTTAAACCCTTTTGGGGTAAAGATGTTATTAAACTTTTTTCCCCAAAAAATCAAAACCCTTTTGTTTGGATCATGGGTTTAGGTACCCCCTGTAAATTTTAAAAAATTAAAAATTTTAAATTATTAAATAAAAAAAGAAATTTTTTTTTCCAAAAAAAAATTTAATTATTATTTTAAAACCCCCCCTTTCCCAAAAAAAAAAATAATTTTGAAAGACCAAAGGGAATATTTTTTAAACAAAATTATTATTTGAAAAAGTTTTTTTTAATTTTTAAGGGGTTTTGGAAAAACAAAAATTTCTTTACGATATAAAATGGCTTTTAAAAATAGAAAAAAGGTAATAAACAAATAAAGCGTAAAAATTATCTTCACTTTGCATAGCAAGTTAAAAATTTGGTAGAGCACAAAAAAACTGCATATAAGACATTTTTTTCAAATGGATCTTTTATTATCATTATCCTATAAATAATATAAGAATACACTTTAAATTGTTTAAAACGTCTTAATTAGTTCGTAAAAATGGGAAACATAAATACACCCACATATCTAGGCATATATCTATCTACTACTTTTGAAATGTCTATTTTTATTTTCCAGAGACATTAGAGTTAAAAATAGGCACTATGTATAAAAATACTGTGTTACGCAAATAAAACGCTTTGAAATAGTAGAAACAAAACTTTTTTTTTTTCTATTTTAACAAAAGATTTGATGTTAAAACAAGGGGGGGAAATTTAAAAATAAAATGAGCCCCCCCCGGACCCCCCCCCCAACTTTAAAAAATTTTAAAATGACATTACCCCTTTTTTTTAAAAATTTTTAAAAAAAAGGGGCCATTGAGTACCTATTATTCATCTAAACTAGATTTTTTTGAGATTTAATACAGGATGTCAAAAATATATAATTCGAGTAAAACAAATTGTATTCTATTAAAATGCTATTTTATTTGAATTCTCAAAACTTATACCATTTGATCTAAACAGAGGTATAATCTATTTTCAAATTCCATTCGGACATTTTGAAACACTTAAAATAGATTTTAAAATTTTTTTTCCAAATTTAAAAAACAAACACAATAAAGGAATCCAAAAAGAAATTTTATTTGATACTCGACAAAATATCACAATGTCAAAATTTGACAGCTGTTGTCCTACTAAGACCGTTAACATTGTAGATATCAAAAAAAATTTTAGGACCTTTTTTTTGTTCGGAATGACATCTATTGTTATAGCATGTGGATTTTAAATATTTTAAATAAGAGTCAAAAACTCCTCTAAAATGGAATACGTTTTGACCATCCAATGAAATAAAATAGTATAATAAATACATTTTTTTTAAATAGGAATGTTTCTTTTTATTCCCTGTATGAAATAAAAAAAATATTGTGCAGAAGGACACTACTCAATAAGACCTTTGATTTGAGGTACCACAAGGGGAGTGATGTCATTTGATATGTGGGGCGTCTAAGACGTAACTCTCCCCTTGACTAAAGTAATGGTTCTAGTTCTCCCTACTTGTATAACATTTAAAGGGGAAAATTTCCCCAAAATCTTTTTTTTTTTCAAGATGCGAAAATATATATATATATATATATATATATATATATAAAAAAAAATTTTTTCCCCCTTTAGTGTCCTATTAAAAGTTCTGGGGAAACCCAAAAAAAAAAATTTTTTTAAATTTTTAGAGGTCATAAAAATTAAAAAAATTTTAAAAAAAATTTTGGGAAGTGCCATTTTTAGATCTAACCGAAACCAAACGGCAAATTGTAATTTTTTTAAAAGGAACACCCTGTTTTTTATTACATATTTGGATTCTTTCATAAAATTCTTAAGTTTTATTAACTTCTTTTCCCACACCCATATCTTACCGCTTTTGGGAAAATAATTAAACACTATTTTTTTTTTAAGGGGAAAAACCCCCCGTTTAAAAAGGTTTTTAAAAATTTTGTGCCTAAAAGGGCTGGATACTTTGATTTTTTTTTTTTTTTTTTTTTTTTGACAATGCATGTATTTAAAAAATCTACATGCTATTATAGCAATATACCCTTTTCAGGGGTGTCCCAAAAAAAAATTTTATTTTTACCGATATTAAATAACGATTAAAACTCTCTTTTTTTTTTTTTTAAAAAAACATACTGATTTTTTTTCCCCCTTTTTTAATAGACCAAAAAATTTTTTTCCCACAAAAAGTCCATAATCATCAGTGTCTATACCCCTCTGCCACCGTTTTTCAAATATAAGCAAATTTTAATTTTTTTAAAAATTTATTCCTTATTTTAAACAAACAAAAAAATATTTTTTTCCCCTTTTTATGTCAAATAGTTGTTGGGGCAATTTTAAATAAAAACTTCCATGGCCTACCCAAGAAAAAATTTTAAAATTTTAAAAAGGTGGTTTACTGGGGATAGTATTTAAAAACGGGGAAACAATTAAAATTCGTTTGTTTTTAAAAAAGGGGAAATTTTTGGGTATAGAAACATATATGGACATCTTGTGGTAAAATATTGGTCTATTTGTTTAATAAAATACAGTATGTTTTTTTTAAAAAAAAATTGGGGAAATCATTACTTAATATCGGTAAAAATGCAAAACACCCTTTAATATTTGCCATAATAGCATGTAGATTTTTTAAATACATGAATTTTTTCCAAACCCAAAAAAAAAATTCATCCATCTCAGTTGGGAAAGAAAATTTTTAAAAACCTTTTTTTAACAGGGTTTTTTTTTCCCCTTTTAAAAAAAAATAGTGATTAATTATTTTCTTAAAAACGGTAAGATATAAAAGAAAGATGTTAAAAAACCCTTTTTAGAATTTTTTTAGAATCCAAATATGAAAAAAAAAATAGGGTGTTCCTTTTTCCCCCAATGTTGCCGTTGGTTTCGGTTAGATCTGGAAAACGCTGCACTTCCAAAAATATTTTTAGAATGTATTTTAAAATTACCTTTTTTGGGGCCCAAAAATTTTAAAAAAAAAGTTTTTTTTTGGGTTTCCCCCAGTTTTTTTTAATGGGAAAATCAACAAAAATTTTCCCCTTATATATATATATATATATATATATATATATATATATATATATATATATATATAATAAAAAACATTTTGTGAGTTAAATTAGATATAATGAACAAGCTTTTTTTCTATTTTGTTATTAGCGAACTTTGCGCATGCTCCGCATAAATAAGCGAACAGGTCGGTCGAATTGAACTTGCCCTCGTATCCTTTTTGTCTCGTCCGTGCAAAACCTAAAATGCCTACAAAAAGTGACCCAACTTGTATTTGAATATTGTAAACTTTGATAATACACGTTAATAGTGTGTTTATAAATTTAGTCAACACCTACCTAGAAATATTAAAGAATTTAACTACAACATATTGTTTCCTAATAACAAAGCTGGTAAGTGCTTAAAAATGACCTTAAAATAGATACTGAGAACAACAAATACATACCATAAGTAAATTTTCGTAAAATATGTTTAAAAATTAACAATATTTTAGACCATAAGGAAGTCCCATGAGGATAATATTGTTCAACTATATCGGAAACTATAAACAAGCGCACACCGAGCTGATATTTTAATGTTGTGGCACGTCACAACGTTTATGTTATTTTATCAGCTTTAGCTGAAATACACCGCGGCAAAGCGTAAATTTGCGAATTAATTTATTTAATCATAAAATGTTACTGAATTATTTATGTATTTAATTACATGTTGAATGTGTTAAATGATATTAACATATATAGTTCTTTTGCTGTTTTAATACGGAGGGGGCTTCAAAATAATTAGCTTTTGTGGCATCCTTGTTTAGTGTCTGATTTGCCTTAGAGCCATTTACACATGCGAGCGATAAATCATATAAAGTCAGCTGCGATCCTGAGATATGGACAGAGAGAACATCCCCATAACTTTCCAGAGGTCTAGTTTAGTACACTGATGGTTCAAATATAGATGATAAAGTGGGTGCTGGTGTATTTGGAGCAAGGCCCAGAGCGACTTTCAGCTTTCCATTGGGCAGGCAAGGTACGGTATATCCGGCGAAAATCTATGCTATCCAATGTGTTTAAGAGAATGCGAAAACCAAAACACACGCATTCTCTCATATAGTCAGGCTATCCTAAAAGCCTTGACCATCGTTTTACATCCAAAATCACGATGGAGTGCCCGAACGACCTAAAAAAACTTGCCGCTAGGAATAACGGGATAGAACTCCATTCAGTTTCTGACACTCGAAAATAAAGAAAGCACATGAACTAGCAAAAGCAAGTTTATCTAAAGATTTCAACCGCCCGGAGCCAGTGTTCGGACTATCAAAACAGGCGACGAAAACAACAATGGACGGATGGTCTCAAAAGAATATTTAGATCATTGGCTTGCGTCACATGGTCAAAGACGTGCAAAGGCAAAACTAGGCGACCCTTTTAAGAAACTAACAACTGAGGTCCTTTTTTTGGGGCGGACTCGAATAGGACAAGTAGTAGTACTTCTAACAGGCTACTGTCATTAAAGAAAACACTCTCAGAAAATGGGCACACAACAGTCTCACAACATGCAGAGGAGGAGGAGGAAACAACCTTACACATAATATACTACTGGAATGCATTTGACACAACATATGCTAGTTAAAAATATATAGAAGAGAAACCCTCTTCCGCAGGAACATCTTGGCAAAAATCGACTAGACCTGATTAAGGGAAGCAGACTTTTATAACAAGAAAGGGGAGAACAATAAGCCAATAGGCTGCAGTGTAAATATGGGCATGAAACCAACCCAGCGTACACCAACCAATCAACAAGTACGAGAACTTTAGTAAAATTTATGGCGAAAATTATCTCCAAAACTTTAATGAACATTTTACACCTATAGTTTTAAGCCAATCAGAGACTCGTTCTTTATTTGGTTACTATGGTTACCAAACACAAAATATTTCTAAAAATATTCATCCTCCAGGAAACCCTGGGCGATATTATTAAGTAGAAATATTTATGTCAAAATAATGACACATGAAATGAACTTGAGATATTTTTACATATCGCTTCACCTATTTTAGTTAACATTACTTAGTTTAAGGTTTTAAAATAGTTTTAAACATTTTCTGTAATTTTGTTAAACTAAAATGTGAAGATGAAACACTGTCATTTTCACAATTTTAATTAGTTCTTTTTACCTGCAGGTATGCCATTTAAAAATGTACAGGGTGTGTAAAATATGCACGACCACATTTCAGGAGGTTATTCCCCTTTTTTGAAAAAAAAAAAAATTTTTTTATAAATATCCCCCCCAAAAATGTTTTTTTTCCCCAAGAAAAGGGTTTGGGAAATTTTTTAAAAAATATTTTTTTTCCCCCAAATTATCTAAATACCCTGTAGCTGATTTTAAAAAAATTTCCCCCAGTTTTTTTTTTAAATTTTTTTCCAAAAAAATTTAAAAAATTTTAAATTTAAAAAAAATTTGGGGGAATTTTATCAAAAAAAAATTGTGAATTTTATATTTTTTTGGGATTAACCAAAAAAATAAAATTTTTGGGTTTTGTTTTTTTTCCCCTTTTTTCCCTTTCCCTTTTTAAAAAAAAAATAAAACCAATTTATTGCAAGTCTCCGGACCCCATTAATAGTCAAGTCTATTTACAAATTGAAATTTATTTTTTTAAAGTTATTTCTTAATGGGGGTCGGAGACTTGCAAGGAATTGTTTTTTTTTCAAAACCCAAGAAAGGGGGGGGAAAAAAAACCCCAAAAAAAAAAAGTTGCATTTTCAATTGAAAAAAAAAAATATAAAAACCCCCAAAAAAAGGTAAAAATTTTTTTTTTTCCACAATTTTTTTTTGTTGGGGTTTTTCCCGGAATCCCGGGAAATTTTTTAAATTTTTTTTAAAATTATTAAAAAAAAAAAAATTTTTGGAAAAAAGGGGTTTTTTAAAAAGATTTTAAAAAAACCTTTTTTAAAAAAAAAAATTTTTTTCCTGAAATCTTGCCCCAATTTTATATACTTCTTGAATATTTTTTGTTGGGGAATCACACCCTTTATAATGAAAATTTATTAGATAATTTTTTTAAATGAAAATTTGGGAACTAATTTTTCCCTTTTTTATTTTTTGTTAATAAAAAAAAAATTTTATTAGGGAAATTTTTTTGTTTCTATATTTTATAACCAAAATGCCATTAATTTAATTTGATAGTTTTATTTGGGGTGAAAAATTTTTTTCCAAAATTTCCCCCCTAGGGTTTGGGTTTAAATTGGGAATTTTTTTTGAGTACAAAATTTTTTAAAAAAAAATTTTTTTTAAAAAAAAAAAATTTTTTAAAAAAAAAAAATTTTTTTTTAAAAAAAATTTTTTTTTTTTTTAAAAAAATTTTTTTTTTTGGGGCCCCTTTTTTGGGGCCCCCTTTTTTCCCAAAAAAATTTTTTTAAAAATTTTTTTTTTTAAAAAAAAAAATTTTTTTTTTTTTTTTTAAAAATTTTTTAAAAAAATTTTTTTTTTTTTTTAAAAAAAAAAAAAAAGGCTTTAAAAAATTTTAAAAATTTTTTAAAAAAAAAGTTTTAAAAAATTAAAAAAATTTTTTTTTTTTTTAATTTAAAAAAATTTTAAAAGCAGTGTTTTGGGGGGAAGGGAAAATTTTTTTAAAAATTTAAAACCCGGAAATTTTTAAAAAACCCCCAAAAAAAAAATTTTTAAAAAAATTTTTTTTTTTTTTAAAAGGGGGGAAAAAAAAACCCTTTCCCTTTTCCCAAAAAATTTCCCCAAAAAAAAAAAAAAAAAATTTTTTTAAATTTTTAAAACCTTTTAATAAATTAAAATTTTAAAAAAAAAAAACCTTTTTGGGAAAAATTTTTTTAACCAAAAAAGTTTTGTTTAAAAAAAATTTTTTTTTTAATTTTTTTTTCCCCTTTTTTTTAAAAAAAACCCCCAAAATTTTTAAAAATTTTTTTAAAAATTTTTTTTTTCCCCAAAAAAAAAAAAAATTTTTTTTTAAAAAAAAATTTTGGGTTTTTTTTTTGGGTTTTTTTTAAAAAAAAAAATTTTTTTGGGTTTTTTTTTTCCCCCAAAAAAAAAAAAAATTTGGGGCCCTTTTTTTTTTAAAAAATTTTTTTTTCCTTTTTTAAAATTTTTTAATTTGGGGGGAAAAATTTTTAACCTTTTTTTTTTTTCCCCTTTTTTTTTTTTTTTTTTTTCCCTTTTTTTTAAAAAAATTTTTTTTTTTTTTTTTTCAATTTTCCCAAAATTTAAAATTTTTTTTTTTTTTTTTTTTTTTAAAAAAAAGAATTAATTTTTTTAAAAAAACCCCCGGGGGTTAAACCTTTTTTTTTTTAAAAATTTTTCACTTTTTTCAATATTACAGACATTTTAAAACAAATATATGCTATTACAGTGATTCATGATGAAAATTAATGTAGCCCTGGTAGTGTAATTGATGAAAAAACAAAATACAGCCATCACCACAAATAAAAGCTTCATGCAAAACAAAATTTTCACATAATTCAATTATTAAAACTTTAACATATGCCATCTTTAATAAATTCAAGCTTATCAGTTCAAAAGATTAAAAGAAAACTTTCTTGAGCCTTAAAAACTTTAGATATCATTAAAATGTATTCTGTTGATCAATAAAAAGATAAGGTTCTCTAATATTTACTGTGTTCTACAGTTTCTCTATTAACTACATAAATATAGGTGCAAATTAATGGAATTTAAATTAAAGATTTGTTTTACTTGCACAAAAATCATAAAGTGCAGTTATTTACAACAAATTACCTTTTGGTTGTATCTTCTTTTGTCATTTGAAGCTTTAACTGAATTTTGTCCATTAACAATAATGTCTTGCTTTTTGGGCTGCAACACACGTTTATCATTTACAGGAGGTAGCGGAGGGTTTGAGTCTTTATTAGTTGGGACAACATGACTGCTTCCATTTTTTTGCCATGGATTGACTTTGGGTAATGGTGCTGCTACGAACACTTTTTTGGTATCACTTTGCACTTCATCTGACTCTTTATCTTTTTGCTCCTTTTGGTTTTTGTGTTCTTTTTCTTTTTCATCTTTATCAGCTTTTGTGTTTGAGGAATGAGAGTCTTTTTTGTCATGCTGCCTTTCATGATGTCTATCATGCTTCTCGGCAACACCATTAACTAAATGATGTTTTTGCTTTTTCTTATCATTTTTACGTTCTTTTCTACTATGACTAACTACAGGAGTAAATGAACCATCATCATCGAAGGGCTCGAGTTCAGTCTGTTTTGGTTTTTCTGCAAATTTTGGAACACTTTTGGGTTGGGGCACTTCAAGATTAGGTTCTTGAATGTTCTCTTTGTTACTACTTGTGCTTGTAGTTTGATTAGATTTAAAATTCTGTACTGCTAGCGCGTATGATGCTCCAGCTTCCGACTTGTCATCCCCAAGTTGGGGGTTAGGAATCGCAGGGGCCACTTGCGTGTCCATTTTAGTCACTAATCCGATACTAAAAGTGCGCACCAGAGATGCTTAGCAATAATTTTGAATAAATTTAACAATATGGAGTAAAACCATGTTGAGTTTATAAAAGCATGGCACCACTTTATTTTGCTTCAGAACAACACTACACAAAAATGTCAAATTTTTCAAAATAAGTTATATAACCGAGAGAGGGAGAATCCACGGTTTTTTCTAAACTATAAACTACACAGCACTACTTCTTATTTAAAGCCACTATTCATACTTTTTTACTATTTTTGCGATTAATTCATAAATCTTGACTTTTTAGGGAATTTTATTTTGTTTGCAATTGGTTATGACTTCATGGCCGATTATGACAGGTTTGACATTAAAAAATGCGCCAAATTTAAATATAATTCCCATTTGTCTCCAAAGCAATGTTAAGTTAGATTTAGTTAGAGATAGAGTTAGATCAGATAGATTTATTCGCACTTTTAAAAAATATAACCACCGAGTTCTTGCTGTTTGTATTAGTTAAAAATAGGGTTACAAACCATTGTACCATTGTTTAAAATCAACTTTTAACTTTTAGCTTTAATTACCATTATAATACTTTAAATTTGAACTTGAACATGCATCTCTCTCGATCCTTCTGAAAATGCCGACAGAACCTGTTTTAAATATTATCAAACAAAAGTTGAGTTGCGAATAAGGAGGTTAGGTTTTTAAAGAAATAATAAAATATGATTCTTAAGATAACATTTCAGAGAAGTTTTTCTTTTGCCATTTTTTCAAAGTCATACAAAATGCCACCCGATTAAATCTTCGAGCATATTGGCAGCCTTGCCGCTTGACTGTGCGAAAGAGAAAGAAGAACAGAAGTATAACCTATCTCTCGCACGCTTGTTCTGATGGGTCGGCGGCAAAACAAGCGTGTGAGAGAAATCCAATACTTCTATTTTTCTTTCTCGTTTGCACGGCCAAGCGGCAAGGCTGCCTCTATAGGTACATGCCTCAAGGATTAAATAGAATAATGGCGGCATCCCACGGGCGTAATTTGCGTAACGGAACTATCAAAATATTCTGAAACGTTAAGTTTAGTTTTATTTTGACATTGTAGCTTTGAGCATATGCCTTCTTGGCAACTTGCTGGTTGGCCGTGAGGACAGCAGTTGGAGAGAGAAAGCGCCATAAGACTTATGCCTTTCTCGGTGGGGTATATCTTCTCTTCCTTTTTGCCGACCAACAGCACGCAGAGCGAGAGAGAATGGAAAGCTTATACATTCTAGACACATTCTTGCCGCTCGGCAGTGCGAACAAGCGTGCAAGAGAAAAAAAAGAATAGGTCTAGGCATGATGTAATGGGATAGTGTGTGCGATAGTGAAACCAAAATGCGCCGATCCAAATCTTTTATGTTGTGCTTTATTATTTTTACATTAAGTTAATTTAATTTTTTAGAGTTAATGTAAAATTTATTAAAAAATGTAGGGCTTATAAAGCCGGAGTCTCACGCATCCGATTTCCGACGATCCGATCATCCGAAAGTATTTTGATTGGTCAGAACATTGTGGCGCCACAATGTTCTGCCAATCAAAATACTTTCGGATGATTGGATCGTCGGAAATCGGATGCATGAGACTCCAGCTTAAGCCGGAGTCTCATGCGTCCGATTTCCGACGATCCGATCATCCGAAAGTATTTTGATTGGTCAGAACATTTTGGCGCCATTTTTCGTCCGAATATTTTAACATTTTATCCGACGTCGGATGGAGTTAAATATATTTTAATTTTGTACGATGTCGGACGTTTCTTTCTGGTCTTCTAACCTTACTTTATTTATTTTGTTGGGGTAATTTCAATTTATATTGAATATTAAAATAAACAGTTATAATTCAATTTTTTAAAAAAATTTTAACCTTAACCTGAATTTACCTCATACTCAACAACCACTTTTTCTTCTTTCATTAAATAATATTTTAGTTCCGTTATATTATTAATTTGTCTTTTTTTCATTGCAGTTTCACAGGTTGGCCTTCGAAATGCTCTTATTTTCTTTTCTTTTGACTGGATATTGGATCCGAAATTCGGATCAATGAGACATGCAAGTTTTCCGACACAAAATTTAAAAAAATTTCGTACGTCGGATGGTCGGAAATCGGACGCATGAGACTCCGGCTTTAAGGGTAAAAAACTGCCATAACTAAAGTGAAAAAACAAAAAATTAAAATAGACGATGCTTTCGTATACTAAAAGAAAAAAGAGCTAAGCAGTGGATTGATTTCTGTGAGCGTGAAATAAATGTCATTAGTGGTATGTTTTGCATTCATTAAATTTACACTGAATCAAGTCTTTTAATCATACTAAGATTAAGCTATTGCATTTGCCATGATTTTTCATACATGTTTCAGCAAGAGTCAGTACATTTTAAACTCGAGTGTATAAAAAACTTAACGCTTATTGGGTTTAAACCTCTTTATATGGCTTATTTATAATAAAATACAGCTAAATTGTGTTAAACCCATATTTATTCGCGTTTAATTAATTTATATTATTTGAAGTGCGCCCCAATATGTCGCATTTGGATCAGAAACGTGATTGGCTGTTTAAGAAGGCTGCGTAGTCACACACCTTGTTTCCTTACATCATGGGTCTCGATTTATAACCTTTCTCTCTCGCACGCTTGTTCTGGGCGACGGAGAGGAGTACTTACCCCACTGACCAATTAGAACAGGCGTGCGAGAGAGAAAGGTTATAGACCTATTTTTCTTCTTCTCTTGCACGCTTATTTGCACTGGAAGGCTGCCCTAGTGGGTACAACTCTGGTGGGTACCATGCTTAAAGGGTATATACACCGCCAGCCAATCAGCACACGAAAAACAAACCTACCCCAAAACAAAAAAAAAAACACCTAAAATACCAGTGGACAATGGCAGAACCCTGCAACTTAACCACCCAGATAAACAAAGAATTACCCGACAACAAAGTTACCCATTAGTAGTTGTTATCAATTTGACGTTAAGTTAACGACAATTTGGGTATTTTTCAATTACCGCACAAAAGCGCATTATGCGGCACAATGCTCAGCACTTTTTGTACGTAAGTGCTCTTATCAAGGCATAATCCGGCTTTGGATAACTTATTTGCTCTCTAAAAGAACACAAAGGTTATCCAAAGCCCGATTATACTTCGATAAGAGCACTTACGTACAAAAAGTGCTGAGCATTGTGCCGCATAATGCGCTTTTGTGCGGTAAGTGAAAACATTCTTCGTTACTGGGTCAAGTTTGCCTAGTTGTAGACAATCTACTCTCTAACCCTTTTTTATTCCATGTTTACTGTTTACTCTACCACCGGAATTGCATGGAAATTGTCAGCAACACTTGTAGTCAAATATACCGTACAATTTAACGACAATAGGTAGGTATTAGGTTTAATGTGAGTAAGTATAACACCCTTCCACCGCGATAATAACTTGCACCGTAACTTTTTGTAGTCAAGTTGTCCTCAAGTTGTAAGAAATTTACTGCCAATGTTGTACTTGACAACTTTTTCCGACAGCTTGACTACAATTTCGGGCAGTAAATTCCCGATTAGTTGTCGTCAGTGAGGTTATCTGGGCACTAACTAGTTTAAACAGTTTAAACCTTCGAGCACATATCTACCTTGCCGCTCGACCGTGCGATCAAAGGTCTGGTTGTTATCAAGTTCAGGGGACAGAGTAGGAAAGTGTAGGACTAAAAAGTGGAGTTAAGAGTAAATTGTTTCCGTATTTGATTTTTATACCAAACGCGTTTTAGACTTATTTTAGAAATTAAAAATGGCTTTATGGGTATGTTTATAAACAAAAAAGTTTAAGTCTTGAAGTAAAAATGCATCCAACTTCACTACTTCGAAAGCTAGAGTAATTAAGTGAAAACAAGTTTAAATACATCAGAATTCATACCAAATACCTAGTACTAAATTACACCGACGATAACAAACGGTTTATTGACAAAAAGGTGTAAAATAGTGTATATACTCTATTTCTGGATAACAAACAAACCTCAAGTGTGCTAGTGAGAAAGAATAGCAGCCTGCGAGGCTGCCTCTAGCAGGTGTATGCTTAAAGGTGCAAACTTTAGTTTGGTTTAGGCAGAAAAACACGCTTTAAGCTTGACTTGCGCATTTGGTTACAGGATACTCCAAGGTTATCAAAAAATGCTTTTCCTTGACTTGACATGACAACATCGTACTTTTATAAAAACCTGTCTTATCTATATAAAATAATTGAGGGTCACCAGTAGTGAGTTATATTCCTTTGTTGTATGTATTAAAATATTTTTAACTTAAAATGTCGGATAATGGAAACACAACAGATGCTCTGCCGAGTCCACCCAGGGAAGAAGAAAACATTTCTGACAAGGACAATAAAAGCAAAACAGAATTCATCGAAGATGATGACGAAAAAGAAGATACGTTTAAGGGTATTCCTCGAACTCAGGGAGCGCAAGCTGGTAAGTGTCTTTTTTGAAAGAAGTAATTTAATATTTGGCTTGTATGTAGGAGGTAGTATTTTGTTTTCATGTCTATTGTACAGAGTGTCCCATTTTCGACACTTTTATAATGCATCTCCGTAATTGTTGGTGCTATAAAAAAATAATAAAGGCGTCATGTCCGCTTTTTAAGTCAAACTTAAAATGGTAAAATCAAAATTTGAAAATTTTCGCCCGTCAAAGTTTTTCTATAATGATTGTTGAATAATCTGCCATTTTCAAAATAGGTATGCGGGTTAGGTAAAAAAGTTATAGGACCTAACCTCGTTTTCTGTGCAAAGTATTTTAACTTTATTACTTTAAACCACGCTAGGCTATGAAATAAAAGCTAAAATCCTAGAAATGGAACTACGTTGACATTGTAAATTAAAAAACTATAAAAAGCTTAAAATGAAATAAAAGGATTCAGACTTATCTGAATATCTGAATCCTTTTTTAATTTTAAAACAATGAGAATCATCGAAAATGTTCGAAAGCCCCTCTGTTGTTTTCAATGTACTCTTGACATCTTTTTGAACAGATTTTAAGGCATCTATGATGTGTAATGGTTTTATTTTTTTACAAACGCCTCATGAATTCTTTGATTAAGTTGTTGTCATGTTAACATGACTTCTTTATAAATTTTATTTTCCAACACTCCCCAAAGAACAAAATCTGAAGCTGTTAGATCCAGAAATTGTGGTGGCCACCCGAGGGGGTAACCACTCCCCGCGCTCTTGTCACAAAATCACCTGCAATTGCGAAAATCCTTCAGCAATTCATAAATTCTTGACAGCAATCTCTGTAATCCCGCCGCAATCCGTGCAATTTTACCGTGATCTATGCAATCCAAGGAAGTTTAAAGGTGTATGGAAGCCCAATGCTATGGCCCATTCGATCAAAAAATGTCTAGCCCAGTATGAAAATAAATGTCAGAGTTGGCCCCGCCGATTTTGCGCAAAAACGAAATTCCACGAAATAATTTTATGTGTTGCCTACTTACACACTGATAAATCAGTGTGTAGTTAGGCAACACATTATACTTTTATAAGAGCCGTATTAGTTTCGATTGTTTTGGTTTGTGTGATTATATTTTGTGGTTGCAGAAGTTTTTTGGATTGATAAAAACCTTCTTATTTTAGTGATTAGTGTTTATTAAATTGTGACTATAATTTTGTGTTTATTGTTTGTTACTTATAATATCGTAACAAAATGACTAGAGGTTGTATGGTTTTGTCTTGCAAATCTAAGGGTAACATACCCGGCATTTTTTACTTTAGGTAAGTATTTCTTATATTTAAATTAGGTGCTTCTTATGAGACGTAACGTTAGGTAACCGAATAAATAATAATATATCAATTATGAATTATAGAAAATGAAAATTTCATAGGAAATAGCAGTGAGAAAAGTTAGGCAATCTTAACTATCTTTTAGATGATTTCCACAATGTTTGTGTATTTCTGTGGATTATTAAAAAGAAATAAGGTTTACATTTAGATACTTTTATTTCATTTAATAATTTAGTACATTCTTTTAAAGGAGCAAAATTATTAATTACTGGTCAGACCAGGCAAATTTTAATTTATACAGGTCTCTCTAATTGAATAAAAGAAAGTACAATTTTATGTTAAAGTTTATTTTTGCTTTTTCTGTATTTGTTTAAAAAGAAATTAGATTTTTGGTTTCTTAAACTTACATTATCAACTTTTTAAGCTCGACATACTGTAGACACATAATATTTAACGGTTACTGTT
This sequence comes from Listronotus oregonensis, assembly GCA_019359885.1. Lineage (NCBI taxonomy): Eukaryota > Metazoa > Arthropoda > Insecta > Coleoptera > Curculionidae > Listronotus > Listronotus oregonensis. The sequence goes on along the minus strand of JAHBCN010001653.1, from coordinate 142,880 downwards.
ACAATGGATACCTAGGTACCAAAGGTTACTAAACATTATTAACCACTGTTATTCTGTCTCATGAATGTTTGTTATTAGTGAAAAGTATATGCCTAAAAAGCAGTTATAAAAATGTTCACTTTTTAATGTACAACCACAATCTTAGGATAAGATTAAACTCATTTACACTATCTTGCCCTTCTTTTATCACAAAATTGGTGATAAGTACATGAAACTATCATACAATGTTTGAAATTTATTTTTAAAAAATCGTGTTTTTATTTATTTACTAAGATTTTTGGTAAAAATACAAAACTCCCAAAAATATCGACCATTTAAATAGAAGGCTATAAAGTGGCGCCATCTATTCTTTCCATATTATATCAGATGGTATAAAATCCAATATTACACAATAATTTTAAATATTCTATGGTAGTATCGTTTAATAACCAACAATTTTGTGCAAAAAATAAAAAAAACAAACATTAATGCTTGAATTTGACATTTAATGATGTCAATTTTATACATAGTAACAAAGAATTATGGAAGTCCGGATCTGACCTACTATTCATTGCGCAAACTCCGCGGGGCCAATCCCCCGATTCCCGCTGCCCTGCACGCCTGGACAATTTTGTTCTACAGTATTGGGCTTCCATACACCTTTAAACTTCCTTGATGCAATCCCACTGCAATCTACGCAATAATTTCGCAATCCCTACACAAGTGAATGTTTTGTGGATGTTATGATAATGTTCTCGAGAATGTTGATTTATTGGTTAAGGATTTTAATACGGAGGATTATGTCATTGTTTCGGCAGGTTCCATAGATTTTCAATTACATAAAATACCAAAAATGAAAAGTTTGTGGAGCAAGCTAAAGCAATGTACACATACAAATTTTATCTTTTTATCTACTCCTCCTCTATCGTCTTATGTTTTGTCTGATAAGATTAATAATTTTAACAAGTTAAAAGAGCTGTTTCTTAGGGTTAATCGCGTTTCGGAAGGAATGATAAGATGTCTTGACTGGCACTTTAATTATAATAATAGAATTAATGTTCAAAGAACTGCTAAAGATATAGCCCGAGAAATAAGTTCTACAACGGTGGGTCTTAAGAATCTAATTTTTATAAATGTAGAAACACCTAAAGGTGTTTATACTCCTTTTTTGGAGAAAGTATGCCCTGCTTCTGAGGATACAACTGTAATCTCGGACTCTTTGGTCTCCCGCATTGCTCCGCAGGCGGAAATGGAGGGTCGGGACATTGCTGGATTGGAATCTATACTTGAGAGTAATGGTGATTTTTTAGGATAGGCGAAAAATATATTTCTTTGATTCTTCTAAACATACAGTCCATACAAAACAAAATAAATGAATTTAGTATATACCTGGATAGTTGCAATTATCCCGATTTGATTTTCTTAACTGAGCACTGGCTTAAACCCAGCGAAACGATATATTTAGAAAAATATGAAGTTGTATCATGTTATAGTAGAGCAAGTGTACAGCGTGGGGGCACGATGATTTTAATTAATAAATGCTTTTAAAAAAAATAATTTTGCTAAGGTCTCCAAATATGATAATATGCTTGTAGAGAGGGAGTTTGAATTTTCAATATGCTTCTGCAAAGAATTAAACTTGAATGTAATATGTATATATCGTCCACCCCTGTGTAGTGAGCGTCTATTTCTGGATAGGCTGGAAGTTTTATTGTTGAAACTAAGTCCTAAATCTAATGTTGTTTTAACTGGCGATTTTAATATAAATTATAATAACAGGGACAATCCATGCACGCTTGAGCTGCAGAACCTGTTAAAGTCATAATTTAAAAATGCATGTACAATCACCAACCAGATTGACTAAACTATCGTCTTCCACTTTGGACTATGTATGTTCAGGCGTGGATGACGTCTCTTGCAGTGTGGTAAACGCGGGTCTGTCTGACCATGAGGCAGTCTTTTGTATGATACCATGGGAAATGCGTAAAAATGCATTGCCAAAAAGGCGAGGGAGAATTTTTTCTCAAAAGAATTGGAACAGGTTTAATCATATTTGTTCGAGGGTGGATTGGTCAGGTACATTGAATGTTGAGGATCCCCTTGAAGAGTTCCATGCTCGAGTTATTAGGATTTTTAATGAGTGTTTCCTCAATAGGGTTATCAAGAAAAAATATAAAAAACCATGGATATCCAAAGGCATTAAGACTTCAAGTAGGAATTTAAGATTTTTACATACTGCTCGTAAGTTTCACATAAACAATACTTTCTTTATAACTTATTTTAACAAATACCGTAATATTTACAGAAGAACTATTCGAGTAGCTAGAAACTTTTATTATGAAGACCGATTTGCAAAATCACATAATAAACAAAAGGAAAGCTGGAAAGTAGTGAACGAACTTCGAGGAAAAAATAACAGAACTGGTAAACAAATCTCTTTAACTCCCAATGAATTTAACCAATTTTTCTGTACTATTGGGGCAAATATTGCAAAAAACATTATTCCTCTAACTAACCCGCTAGATTACTTAAAGCACATTTCTGTTTCGGATTCATTTTATCTAATGCCAACTGATGTGAGTGAACTTAAAAAATCTTTGACTGATATAAGAAATAAAAATTCAGTCGGATATGATGGTATATCGGTTAGAACTTATCAGCACCTACCAGACTCTGCGTTGGATGCAATGGCCAGTGCTATTAACTTGTCTTTTTCAAGAGGAATTTTCCCTGAATCATTGAAGACCTCAGTGGTGATTCCTATCCATAAAGACGGCGACTTGGGGATTCCTTCTAATTATAGGCCAATATCAAAGATGCCCACTTTGGCAAAAGTAATTGTGAAATTAATGATTAAGAGGATGAAAACTTTTTTGAAAAAAAATAACATATTAAATGTTTCTCAATTTGCTTTCCAAGATAATAGTAATACAAGTGATGCTGTATTTTCCTTTCTTGACAGTCTCTATATACGGCTGAATGACAAGGAGGTGGCTGCGGCTGTTTTCTGTGACTTGTCAAAAGCCTTTGACTGTGTTGATCACGAAATTCTGCTGCGAAAACTTGAGATGTATGGTTTTAGAGGTAATGCTCTGTCTTGGTTCAAGTCATACTTGACCGGACGAATCCAAAAAGTTGATGTGCAAGGTTCTGAATCCGATGAGATGGTGGTCTCTGCTGGTGTTCCTCAGGGTTCTGTACTGGGGCCTATATTGTTTTTACTGTATATAAATGATATAGCGTTTTTGAAGATTAGAGGCCGCTTTACCTTATTTGCAGATGACACTACCATCTTGTGGCACAATAGCAGTAGCGAGGAACTGAATAAAACTGTCAGCGAGGATCTTGAAAGAGTAAAAATGTGGTGTGATGCTAACCTTTTGTCATTTAATACATCCAAGACTAATATATTGCATTTCAATGGGGCAATGGCTAATGTTTGTATCGACAATAGTTTTAGGAGGTAAATTTTTTAGGTATATATATCGATAATAAATTAAGTTTTAAACAACACATTCTTAGTCTCTGTAAGAAATTAGCATCGGGTTGTTTTGTCATAAGAGTGGTTTCTGGCGAACTGAATGTAAATATTGCAAGAACGGTGTACTTTTCTCTTATAGAGTCCCACCTAAGGTATGGAATAGCGTTTTGGGGAAACTGTAGCCAGTATTTGTTTAATTCTGTCTTTGTGCTGCAAAAACGAGCTTTGCGAAATATGTGTAGAGCTGGTCCTAGGGAGTCCTGCAAACCTTTGTTTGTAAAGCATGGAATTTTGACTTTAACTTCCTTATTCATACTGGAGACCGTTTCGTTAATGCACAAAAAATTTGGAGCATCAATAGATGCTATTCATTCTCATAATACCCGTCAGGTGGGAGTGTTGCCGTTACCGATCCCGCGTTCGGGTTTAATCAAAGCATCGCTCTTTTATGATTCAAAAAAAATGTACAATCATCTGCCGAACGCTGTAAGAATGATACAGCCTTTAAAAAAATTTAGAAGGACGGTTAAGTCATTACTACTGAGCAGGGCATATTATTCTCTGACTGAGTATTTCAGCGATCGTTTATAAGTATTAGTTAGTTTTAGTTTTATCTTATTTAAAATTTTGACTATTTTAAAATTTTGTTGTTTGTTTTTTTTTTATTCAAATGACAATGACCCGTATAGTATTTTAAATTATTTTTGTAATAGCTAGGTAACTCTTATATTCACGATTTTTTAACTTTGTTATTTATTTTTATGTAGATGTTTCTTTTTCTACTTCATTACACTGAAATGACAATTATTTTTAAGACACCTATAGTTAGATTTTACTTAGGTAAGTGTATAATATTCTATTAGATACTTTTGCTTTGTTAACAAGAATCTTTCTTTATAACAATAAAGCATATTTTGACTTGACTTGACTTTAGTTAACATTGGATATACAGGGTGTAAAAAGTATGATGCTCACGATTTAAATGGGCGATAGTGGAGCTCAAAACAAGTCAAAAAGTTTACAAAACTTAACAGATGTTTGTCTAAACGATTTTAAAGTTAGAACTTTGGAAGCAATTATTTTTGAAAATCTTAACAATTGGAAACTTTCGCCTTAATCGCTTATCAGTAGATTCATTTGTTAATAAAATAAACTAAGTTTTAAATGTTTCAATCTACAAATTAAAAAAAAAAAAAATTCCCCAGTTAAAAAGGTAAAAAACAATTGGCAACAGAGCTACCCACAAGCCTTGTGCATTAAAGAAAGTCAGTTGAACATAAGGTTCACCGGCCCGGCCGCGATATTTTTGTTTGTATTTAATTCGTGAAAATATGCTGATATGTTTTAAATTTACAACAACCGTAGTGCAACTGTACCAAAGATTTTCGAAAACGGAATGTGAGCAACAGAGAAATCTTATTCTTCAAGCAAAATAAAAAAGTGCTGTTTTAGAACATAATCATTTGTGTTCTTAAAATGGATATTTAGCCCTGTCGTAAGTACAACTATTTTTTAATTACAAATAAAAACCTAACAATAATTATTTATTGTTTTCTACCTAAATTTAATTTCAAATTGAATACTAAAATAAATTGCAAGAAGTAATTTTTAATTATTTGTATGTAAAAAAACTTGTCCTTAAAAAAGTGTAAATATGCAAAACCTCGCAAAAAACGTTCGACGTTCGACTTGCTACGATGAAACGGGCGCGGTGTTGCCAACTTTTTTAAACTTTGAATGGCCATATTTCAAAAACAATTAATTTTTGACCCATATGTCCTTGGTTTTTTCCACTTGTTTTGAGCTCCACTATCGCCCATTAAAATCATACTTTTTACACGCTGTATAAAAATCGTTATTATCTCATCATCTTATAAAATTATAAGAGATACAAAAAAACTTTGTGTTATAAAAAATGAAGCTTTTAAAATTGTCCATATAAGAAGTTATATAAACATTTTTGATAGGATAAATATTAAAGGAGATGTAAACGAAAATTTGATTTTGACCAACAATTTCAGCCCAAAAGAGTAAAAAAAATATTAATGTGATTTTTGTAGTTGTTTAACTATAAATCCTTATTTTTTTGTTTATTTGAATCCCAAATTACTCAAATTTTGCAAAAAAAAACTAAAAATAAAAATTTTCATTTTATTTTCAAATTTTTTTCCTTGAGAAAATACCGATAATTCGGTTTTTTAATTATAACTCGAAAAATATTGCATTTAATCAAAAAGGTTTTATAGTTTAAAGGCCCTATATGGACATTTTTGATAAGATAAATATTAAGGGAGATACAAATACATTAATAAAAAATATATATATTTTTTATTAATGTAATATTTGGGGCTTCTTATCATAAACCATTTATTTTATTTATTTGAATCCCAAATCACTCAAAATTGAAAAGTTAATATGGTTTATTACTCGAAGAGTATTGCATTTAAACAAAAAGTTATAGTTATTGAGATATTGAAGTTTTGAATAGAAAAACAAACCTTTAATATCTCAAAAACTATAAAAGATACACAACATTTAAAATAAAAAAAAAAACGCTTTTAAATTTGTTAATAAGGTAAATATTAAAGCAAATATAAACGAAAATGTGATTTTCAACAACAATTTAGTCCAAAATGGTATTTTTTTTAATAATGCGATTTCTGTGGTTTTTTTAATTATAAATGATTTACTTTATTTATTTGATTCTTAAACCACTTAAAATGTGCAAAAAAATCCAAAAAAAAAAAAATATTTTTTAGTTTTTTCCAGGGGTATACCTTAAAAAAAATTCGAAAATACGGTTTTTTAATTATAACCCGAAAAGTATTAGATTTATAACACAAATTCATATAACTTTCATCGAATATCTAATAAAAATACATAATTTTTGTCCTATAGAATTTCCTGTAGCTTTTAAAGTTTTTGAGATCGTTAATATACCAATACAAGATACAAAAAAATAAGCTTTTTATACAGTTTATGTAATACCACAATCCCTGCAATATGCTTGCAATCCCCAGCAGTCATTTAAAATCGCTTCTCTAATCCCGCACTCCTTTGCAATTCGTGAAATTTTCAGCTATCATTAAAGTTTTGATGCAATCTTTGGAAATTCCCGCACTTATTTATAATCTACCCGCAATCCCTAAATTCTGCATTTTTCTCCTAGCAGTTAACCCTCCGTGGCCACCTTATAGGTTTATGTGTTCCCATCCAACGGTTTCTAAAGTGAGTATTTAAATACTCTCTTATTGCAAGAGCGTTATGGGTAGGAGCGCCATCTTGTTAAAAGTAAATCTTTATTACTTTATTTTAAGGAACATTATCAAGGATATCGAAAAGGTTTGATTGGATTATGTCCGAATATCTATCTGCATTAAAATTTACTTTAAAAGAGGGATACACTAAGTAATTTAAAATAAGGAACAACTTACATTTGGGTAGGTAACGAAAAGGCCGACGACCTAGCCAAAAGACGATCAGCCATGGAAATGATAGGCCCTGAGCCATTCTGTGGAATCTCGGGAGGCCTCCTTAAAGCATCTATCAAGAGCTGGGTAGACAGAGAGTTTCAAAGCTGGTGGTTACAAACACCAGGACAATGACAGGTAAAGCAGTTCATTAAGACCTGCTCCGCCAAGTTTACCTCGTACCTACTGAGACACAGTCGTAAAGTCGGTAGGTCAACTAACAGGACATTGCAAACTCAACCAGCACCTGGAAAGAATAGGCCTGGTGGAGGATAGCCTGTGTAGGTTCTGCCAGGAGGTTGAAGAAACAGCCATACATGTGTGGTGCCACTGTGAAGCACTATGTAGGCTTAGGTTTACTAGGCTTGGTGAGGAAAAGCCAAAACCGGCAAGATATATGAAGTGGCCAGTGTCAAGACTCTGGAGTCTAGTTAAGAAGACGGGCTGGACAAGGTACTCTAAAGGATGATAGGAGAAACCACAATAAATCTGGCAAGGTTGCAGTGGTGGAGGTCATTTTTTTGCCATCTCCGCTCAAATAATCTAATCTAATCTACATTTACCCCAAATCAACATTGTTGAAGAATAGGTCGTACCATGTGAAGATTTGAGGAGTTCCAATGTCTTTCATTGTCAGTTAAGAATACCGCAACTAGAATGTCAACATAGTTTTGTTTCTAGGTTATAAACTTTTGTTTCATAGCCTACTGTGGTTTAAAGTAATAAAGTTTAGATAAATCACATAGAAAACCAGTGTCATCCATGGTGTGTTATATTTTTGAAAAGAGAATTTAATATGCTATATTTTTATAGTAAAATATACAGGCCATACAGGGTGTTTCATTTAAAAAAATAAGGTTAGGTTTTTTATGTGACCTGTACTTATTCTGAAAAGGGTAGATTATTTAACAATTATTGTAAAGAAACTTTTGTCTAAAACATTTTTCTGTATCTTTTACAAACATGATGATTCTGGCCCTGTATTTCTTATTCCATAGGAGGACATGGCGCCTATATTACTTTTTTGGTAGTACTAACAATTACGGAGATACCCTATAATAGTGTCCCATTCACATTAATATAAGAGTAACTTAGCATTACTAACAATTTCCCTGTGTACTGTACGGGAGGAGAAAGTTTAATAATTTGTATAGCTCACTAGAAAGAGGTATTCTCCTGACAGAACACAATGTGGGGGTCTACTTTGGGGTACAGGTTAGAAGGGGACGAATACTTTTTGGCTCAAAAAAAAATTCAAGCTTTTTGGCAGTCATATTCTCGAAAATAGTGCTCATAAATTAAAATGATTTTGGTTCTGCAGGATTTACCTGCCAATAATTAGTAGATAAGAACAAATTGATTGTTCTGTGAAAGAGACACGATAATGCATTTAATAATAAATCATTTATTGTAATGTACATACTATCACTACTTTATTCACACATTTTTAGTTTTGATACAAGTAAGCAAGTCAACCGGTGTTCAGATTGGAAACAATTATAGTATTATTGTTAATGGAAATAAGAAAAACAATGATCATATACACGAGACTGAAAAAATAAGATCTCTTAAAGCAAGCAATGATCCAGTTACACCTGTAGATATTGATATACTATCTCAGCATATGTGCCAAGGTTGGGACTACACAGCTCGAAAATTAGGATATTCAAAAGGTCAAATTGATCAGTTTGACTATAGACATCCTAGAGATCGAAAAGAGGTGGGTTTTAAAAATAAAATGGAAAAATTTACCTGCTTTATTTCATACCATGCACTTTTCTGTTGTTATTGCGATTGTTAAAACATTTTTTTTTTAAGTGCATTTCCACTTAGTAATATTTTTATTACAATTTTAGGGATGCAAATAATTTTTATACAACAGGTTTACCAGCCTTCTAAAAACATACTAAACATATGTTACACATATCACATGAAAGTTAAGGCATATTTATAAACCTGTTATTTTTGTTTTTCATCAATATATAAAAAAACAATCTGAGGAAAAGAACAAAACGGTTCTGCTGCAAAATGCAAATTTCTCGCAGATGTTCAGCAGTTAAACCAAGTTTGCGGGAACTTCGCGTGTTAAAAATATTTTCTTAAATGTCTTAGTAAAAAAAAAATATTTTTTACAAAAACCTGACTTATTTATGCGACTTCGAAGTCCAAAGGGAGCCTCCATTAATTATGTGAGCTCAAAATAGTGGGGAAGGGGTCCAGCATCTTCAGGGAGCGGGGGGTCATTTAAAATCTTACCTTAACTTTTAATTTAAAGAATATGCATTATTATTATAGACAATAAAAAAAATCATTTAATTTTTTTAGTTTCATATTTGGTGCCCAAAAAATGTTCTTGGCTACTGAATATTTTTATTATTGCCAGGACAAATAAAAAATAATTTTCAGAGTTTAAAAAATAAAGAGTCTGAGCTATTGTAATAAATTGAAGTAAATTTGCGGTCAGAACTGTCAAAACTTGAAGTACTTTTTTGTACTTCAAGTATTTTACTGTAAGTACTTTTTATTAGAAGGTACTTGTACTTGTACTTGATTAGACCAAGTAAATTACTTTGAAGTATTTATTTAAGTACTTGAAGTATTACGATGTAGTTGAAGTAAAAAAAAGTACTTCAAGTAAAAAAAAAGTACTTTAAGTAAAGAAAGTACTTTAAGTAAATAAAAAGTAAAAAATCAACCAAGTACTCGAATACGCGCAACCGCTGCTGTTTTTATTGTATTGCATTCCAGCGCTCATTTGAATTGGATCCAGCAGCAAGACAAACTAGTACTGACAATTAGACTTGTTCTTTAAATTGGTCTTGTGTCAACGTGAAAATTATAAGTGCTCTGGTCTGGTAAAAATAAAAAAGAAAGAAACCTAATAGTAGAAGGTATCCCAAGAATCAAAGCCGTAGCCAGGAATAATTTTTGGGGGGGGTTAGCCTTTTGTGTCAGGGGTATCGACTCTGCAAAATCGGGTGATCTTTTCGGGGTACTACATACAGGGTGGCCCAACGAAGAGGTCGCACCCCTATTTGTGACTCCTGCTATATTTTGGGAAAACGCTCGGACACGTCAATTTTGATTCTTATGGGGAAGCCTTTTCATCTATAGCCGTACAATACAGGGTGGTCCAAAAATAAGATATTACATTACACTTAAGATTTTTAAATTGAAACCCCAATTTTTTAAAAATTTTGGATTCTCTATAACGTTTTTAGTAACTTTTGTTAATAAAGTTCATACCTATCTTTAATCGTTGTAAAGTTATTTAAGTTTATATGAAAATTTGACCAACTTAACTTAATACTGATAATAATCGATTGACGGCTAAAATAATAATCATGGATACCATCAAGAACATCTAGCTTCAGTGTTATCGTATGTCATAGAAAACCTTTGTCTTTGATTTTAAATTGTAAACTTACCTAGTTCTGATAAATATTAAACAATAATTTATTCTGTTCAAGAAGGGGTAAAAATAATAATACTCCATTATCAAAATGGGGGCATTACAAGAGCTACTGCCCGGTTTTTTTATGCATCACATTAACACAAAAATATTAACGATGAGTATGTGGCTAATTAATGAGAAAATTTGAAGAAACTGGATCTTTATCTAATATTCGCCGTAATCGCCATTAAAAAATCGACCAGTTAGAAATAAAGTCGCAGAATTATCAGTGTTGGAACACGTAGCACTTGACAATACCCAAGGCACTCGTGGACTGGCTACTTTTTCAGGATTTACAGGCTTAACAGCACAGAAAATTTTGAAAGACAATTAATTTTACCCGTATAAGATAAAACTTGTCCATGAGCTTAATGAAGACGATTGTGTCCCAACTTTTAATCAACAATGCAAATATGTTATTTAATATTTGTTTCTCGGATGGATGTACGTGTATTTACATGTGTTGTAAATAAAAATAATTGTCGATATTGGAGTGACTCAAATCCACATCTGTTTCAAGAGGCAACCCAATCTCCTGAAAAAATAAATGTGTGGGCCGACATTTTCGTAAATCATATTGTAGGACCTTCCTTTATTCCTAGAAACTTGACGGGCAAGACGTACTTGGACATGTTAGAAAATACAATAGAGCCACGAATTACCGAAATAATAGAAAATAACGTTAATTCTAATGAAAATGATATTCATTTCCAACAAGATGGTGCACCATCGCACTACGTGGCTTCAGTACGATAGTTTTTGGACACGCATTTCCCGAATCAATGGCAGACGAAGCTCCATTAAGTAATCGCCGAGATCTACGGAGTTCTTTAGATTACTTTCTTTGGGGGTATTTGAAAAGTAAAGATTTTAGTACGAAGCTAGATTCTATTTAAGATCTTCGGGAGCGGATTACGGCTGAACGTGACAATAATTTCATGCATGCTGAAAATGTGAGAAATACATTTGAACAAAATCTTTATTGTTCCATGGAGGTAAATGGACAACACTTTCAGCATTTATTACCACCTACTTTATAGAAAATTAATTTTTACTTTACTTTTAATTTGCGTATGACTGTAGGTTGCTTTTGTTTTTTTTATAATTCTAGGAGGGTTGTTTTTAATTCTAAAGTCTTGTTAATATGGAAACTAATTGATTATTATTTTTACGATTTATTTCCTTATTATCACTATTTCCGGAATTTTATTATAATTGTAAATAGCTTTACAACGATTGAAGATAGGTATACACTTTACTAACAAAAGTTATAAACTTTTTGGAGAATCCAAAAATTAAAAAAAAATAATGGAGGTTTCCATTTAAAAATCTAAAGTACAACGCAATATCTTCTTTTTGAACCACCCTTGTATTGTACGGCTATGAATGAAGAGACGTCCCCCTAAAAATCAAAATTGGGAGGAAAGTCACAAATAGGGCTGCAAGCTTTTCGTTGGGTTACCCTGTATATTATTAAAAAATACTGCAACTCAGATTGTAAAACCTCGATCCTTACGCTGCACCCTATGATAACTAAAAACTAAAACTTTTGTTTGTACTCGATGTTTTGTTTTCCGCCTCAAGACCAAGCATTACCAAAATTATTCACTATAGTAGTAGCACAGATTTCTTCATATTATAATATTAAGAAATTTGTGGTAGTACTTCTTTGTATTTATAGTTTTTTTCTTTTGTGAAAATTTCGGGGGGGGTTCTGACCCCCTGACCCCCCCCACTGGCTACGGCCTTGCCAAGAATAGCTTTTGGGTGTCAACCTGCTGTAGGCACCCATATGAAAACACTCGCTTTTGACAGATGTATCGGATGCCCAAGGCTGCCAACGCCAACCCGTTGGCAACCACAGGGAAAAAACCCATTTTGGGAAAAACCAATATTTCCTGTAATAGTTTAAGGCCCAAGCGCTCACCCGAGTACGGCATTGTAGGCCTGTTGCCATAAATTTACATACGAAATTTTACATTATTTCGGACATCGGATGCATAAGATCCCGACTTAAAACGGAGTCCCTACTTGTTTTCCTAACTATAGTTTTTACCGACTGGCCTACTTTCCAATGACGTAGGGTTCAGTCCTTAAAGCTTTTAGGAGTTGTTGGAAAACCCCGTTTTGAGGAATAAATCCTCTTAACTTCCTTACAAAAAATACTACTCAAGTATAATTTGTTTTACTTGAAGTACTTTTGATTACTTCAAGTACTTTTATGTACTTCAAGTACTTTGTTTTACTTCAAATACTTTGGTGTACTTCAAGTACTTTGCTTTACTTCAAGTACTTTGGTTTACTTCAAGTAAAATACTTGGGTGGTACTTCAAGTACTTTTTCAATTTACTTGAAAATGCAAGTACATTTTAATGAATACTTGGTACTTGAAGTAATTTAAAAAAAATCAAAAGCTTGGTACTTGTACTTGAAGTACTATTTAAGAGTACATTGACAGCTCTGTTTGCGGTCTAAATTTTTGTGTTATTTCTTTATTTAAAATTATTTATTTGCTGTGTTTAGGTGTGAATGTATTAAAATCTTTTTTTTTTGTTAAAAGTTTTGTTGTTGACGGATGTTAATACTTACTTTCAGTTAGTGAAGATCGTTTTTTATGTGTTGTGTTAAATTTTTAGGGATAAGTTCAGCAATATCCTGTTTGTGGCAATGTTATATTAAATTTATTTATTTTATTGCTGTTAATGATACAAAGTTTTTATTTAAATGTCTTGAAAAAGTAAATCAGACATGATGTTTTTTAGGCGATCTATGAATTATTAAAGGACTGGATACAGAACAAGGGGCCATCTGAGGCGACAGTCGGAAAACTAGCGCAAATTTTATGGAACACAGAACAGCGGGAAGCGGTAGATTTGTGGTCAAAACAGTATGCTAAGATACATAGATAAGCAATACCTTTAAGATACTTTTCATTCCATAAATTGCATTTTTAAATTTGTAACAACACCAACAAGCATTTTTTTTGTTACCTTTATAAATATATATTTTATTTGTATATACATAGAGTGTTGGGTTTCATTATTCATCATTACACCTGTATAGAGTGTAGTAAAGGCTTGTTCTATAGGTTTTTCATTGTTAAGGCGTAAATATAGGTGTTACTTCAAGCAAATATTATGGTCATTGGCGTACCTGATAAAACGGTTACACCTATATATTTATTGAGGTTATAAAAGTATTATTTATACTTAATCCTTGTAAATAAATAAATTACCTATTTTGACGTGGATCTCAATAATTCATAAAAATATAATTTTAATAATTATGATAGTGTATAATTTGCTGTCTCTGCCACAGCTTGCAACACTGCATATAGATCAGGATGAAAGTGATTTTTGTCCAGAAGCCTTGCTAATATAACTTTAATAAGAAATCAACCCTTTTTTAAATATGCAACATAAAGGGTAGAACCTTTGCGTAGCCTTACCGCTTGGCCGAGCGAACAGCGTGTGTGAAAGAAAATACGGGTGTTATCTTTCTCTCTCGCTCCGCGTGCTGATAGGTCGATCCCTCCTTGCCGACCAATTAGCATGCGGAGCGAGAGAGAAAGAGGGTACCCTTATTGTCCTTTGTCTCTCACACACACTATTCACAGGGCCAAGTGGTAAGGCAGCCTCTAGTAGGTATATGCTCAAAGGTTAGAACTTAAATCGGACCATTTTCGTATGAGAATACTGTAAGCAAGAATTGAAGAAAAAGTTTTCCATTGGTCAGTTGTGTTTGTAACACTGGTTACTGACTTTTGGGACCAATGCAATATATTTTTGGAATAAAAATGGCAAGTTATACACAGGGACGGATGGGCGCTAAAATTTTACCGGGCATTTGGAGTGATGCGGCGTCATAAGAGTTTTGTCTTCACCTCCCCCCCTCCCCCCAATACACACATATAAATTAAATTCACTTTTTTTTTGATAAAGTATATTTATATTACTGAGAACACCAGAATTTTTTTTTCAAAAAGATACATACGTAATAATAAATTTAAAGTAGCAATATTTTTTTAATAATTTGGAATTTCCTGCAACGCAGTCGATTATCTCTTTAACATTGAGATTATGAAGGATTTCTTTTTTAACCGCCATGAGCATAAAGCTGGATAAAAGTTCATGACGTAAAGTAGTTCGTAGACGATTTGTGATGAATTTCAGTTTTGAAAAACAGCGTTCCCAGGCCACTTGAGTGATGTACTGCGTTGCGAGATATTTATATGCCAAACTGATAATCGAATAAGCACTACATATTAAGCTGTACCGTTCTAAGACTGAAAGGCAGCAAATTACGCAGCTGCGACAAGAAATGGTAAATTTTTGAAAACGAATTTCATCGTCTTGTTCTTCATCGACTTCGTCTTCGCGTTCAGGATTGTCCGGAAATTCTTCGTCATCATTGTCTTCAGCTTCAATTAAACTCAAGCCATTTTTCAAATATGGCCAGTTCTCAGCAAAGTGGATCAAATCGATTCTTTTCTCAAAGGTTCCGCGGTAGCTTCTTCGTTTTTTTATCAACAATTTGCAGAGCTGATCAAAAGCATTCATTGGTATTGTTCCTTTGTTAACTTCGTTGAAATTTTTAGGATCTAGGTATGCAAAAATTCGATAGTTGGATTCTAAGTATTAATTTTGTATTTAACAATTACGCTCAGCTCTTCCTTTTCAGAATAGAAACCTGATTCGTCCGATTTTTTTTCTTTTCTTTTGGCATTTGACCTGTAACTTTTCTTCCACATTGTCGTCAATACCTTTTTCTTTCATTATTAAGTTAATTTTGTCACGAAATTGTCTGCTGCAGACTTTACTCGCTCAAAATCGCGTAAAAAAGATATTACTTTATTTTTAAAATGCTTTACTAAATCATTATATTTTAAAGAATCAATTCCTGAAATTTGCAAGTATTTAGATAAATGAGTCGAAATTTCAAAAATTCGTAACTAAATCTGGCTGGTTATAATAATTTCAAATTTCAGTAAATTTTCTTTTAAATTTCTGGCTTTAAAACGAACATTTGCAGAAAATTGTCCATCGGTTTCCAGTTTCAGAAGTGCTTTGATAAGCGAAATATACAAAGCATTTCTGCTGTCGTTGAATTCGCCAAAAAATTGTTCAACTAAAATCTGTTTGCTATACCATCTCGTTTCAATAATTCATGACAACGTTATTTTTTTGGTGAATGCTCGCCAAACACTTATTTTCTGGTATGATTCTCTGAAAAAGACAATAACCTCGTTTAGAAGACCAAATAAGGAAGTAGCAGCTGTCGACTTTTTGGTTATTATGCCTGTAATAAATAAATTCAAAACATGCGCATAGCACCAAACATGTAGTATGTATGCACCAGTTTGCTGACTTAGCCATGCTTGAAAACCATTATATGCACCTTGCATATTTGCTGCGCACACCCACTGGCGCGCTTTAGTAAAAAAAAAATACTGTACGTTTGGTCAGATAATCGGCGCCAAGCGGCTAAATAGCGCTTAATCGGCACGTTCTTCGACCTTCACTGCAAGCCGCTTGCGTACGCTTATTTATTTTTCCATTTTTTTAAATTATTAAATAACAGAGTTATTTTTTATCTTCAACGTACCGGCGCTGCAGTATCCAAAACCTCGGCGGCGCACCGGGCATTTGCCCTATGGCCCATCCGTCACTGGTTATACATAAGAACTCTTGTAGTAATAAAATATATATATATGAAATATATAAATGCGGAGACAAATTGGGGAATAAAATTTGTGGAGATTCGTGGCGAATCGAGCCATCAACATTTTTTAAATAAAATAAATTCCAATTTTTATTTGTTTTGTAATATTTTAATTATATTTAAATAAAATTAATAACGTGTATTAACATCTTTATTTTATTTCTCTAAAGAGTATTATTATTGTTCGTTAAATTTAGTTTCAAAAAAAGTTTTATTTAAATTATCGCCCCAGTATAGAGTATGGGCAATGAGTAGGGATTTTTTAAATTACTAATGGGTAATGTGGTGAATTTTAATGCTGCGTGTGGGGATGTGCATTTTTTTAAGGTTTTTTTTACGGTATTTTTGTTTTTATGTTGTCATTACTGTGATATTTAATACAACAGTAATTAAAAGGTTGTTGAATTTTATGACTTAAACCTAAAAATAAAATCAAAACTGCTATTAAAAAAATATAAACTCATGAACATTCCTAAAACTTTATGTAATTAATAGTAATCCTAATAATAAAAAAACTACTCTAAAAATAAACTCAAAAGCATTCTCATTTTAATAAATGCTTGAAGACATCCGTCCCAACATTCGACAATACCTCCGGAGTAATGGAGTTTGTAATGTCGAATATTTTTACCCTTAACTATTAACAGGCGTCTCATGTGATATCTGTAAACAAGTTAAGTTAATTGGCCCCACAAAAAAAGTTAAGAGGAGTCAAATCCGATGACCTTGCAGGCCATGGTATGGTACCTCTGCCACAAATAAGTCGTTGAGGAAAAGTCCTAGTCTAGTCCTAGTTTTATAAAATATTTAAAACATTTCGAAATTTGTTAATAAATATTTTACGGAATAGCAACACTGTCGAAAATAGCTGGACACTTGTACTGAATCATCGCACAGTGGGGTGATCCTACAGTAATGTTGGACATTGGGAGAAAAAAAAACTGGGATTTTTATTGTATTGTTAGTACCATATAAACCCTTTTCAATTGAGCAGATTGACTTTTAGCCATATTATTGCATTGGTTTTTAAATAAAGCGTGGTTATAAATGGTAAGTCAAAAAAAACCCTTGGCATATTAAATCGGTCGTAAACTCTTATTTCATTTTATTAATTATTGTTGCTTCCAGAATACAATAAGAGAATTATAATAAATCAAAAAGTTTTTAAAAATTCATCAATTATCAATTTATATTGACCAAAAAATAATTTTATTTAATTGCATTCGCAAATCGCCTGTATTTTCCGGCAAAAATACCATTTGATATGCTCTTTTTATGAGTATATTGTCTTATTTACAACGTCGTCAGATCTTGCCTAATTTTGCTTATTCATTATTTTTTTTATTTTTAGGGGTAATATCTACGCGCCTTTGTTGACATTTTAATCCCATTAGTCGTTGTTTCTGTTTGTTATTTGATTATCCTCTTTAAAAGCAAACTACTGTTAAACCAGGATAGGAAAATAGAGGTAAACACTTTAAAAAATGTCACATTTGTTTAAAAACAACCAAAAGGTTGTTGCCAAATTGTACATACCTTTAATTTATTATTTAAGTTTTAAGCACTTTGATGCTTTCTTTTTTAAATATAGGTCTATTCTTGTTTTATATGTCCTGAAGTATAAAAATTAATTTATTAGTTTTTTCAATAATTTTTGTTTATCTTAATTAAATTCATTGGAAATACTGTTTGAATTTGGCAAAACTGCCCTGTAGTAACAGTTCACAAACTGTTAATACATGGCCCGGAAATAGTCAAGGCTAGGAGGCTAATCATAAATACTTACGAGCAAACAGAGAATCCTTTTTAAGAAAGTTTTCAAGGACGGCTGCCAATAGAGATATCCTCAATAATTTGTTAATTAATTTAGACTCTTTATTATCACATATAAGGCCAAAACTTAACAACGATCACGATCGTTTAGAAACAATCTTTTCAGAAGTAAAAGAACTTCTAATGGAAACATAAAGAAAAACTTGAGATTTTTGAAATATATATTCTTTCAGCTTAAAATTCTCATTATTAAAATAAATAGGTACATCGATTTTTTAAAATTTTTACTTCTAGATATATTTTAATTATATTATTTAAAAAATTAAAAATTTTAAAACATTTGTTACATTACATGTTATAACCACGATTCTCTATTTAGCAAGAGATACATATGTTTGTACACATTTAAGAGTCATCCTACCCGCTATTTCTCCACTGGGGAAATTGCTTAAAAAATTGCTGATCATGTACTTAAATAGATTATTTGATTTGCTTTAAAATGACACCAGAAGCAATACTCTAGGACCAGTAGAAATGGGAAATGGAGATATTAATGAATGTCCGGCCTACCCTATGACTCGCCCCACTGTGCGCCTTCGTCCGTCGTGGTATTGGAAGGGGAAAAGGAGTATATTATATATATATATATATATATATATATATATATATATATATATATATATATATATATATATATATTTTTTTTTTTAATACATTTTATAAAAGTTGTTATGCATTTTTTCCTTTCATTCTCAAATAAAAATTACTAGATTTTTGAATGAATGAAGAATGAAGCTATCAAACTTGACAGAGAAAATGAAATACATTTATATATAAATACTCATAGTATATTTCCATACAAAATATGTTATATTATGAAAGAAATATCCAACACCAAAAAGCGTTCCTGAATAAAACTTGAAATGCATAACATAATTACACTTCCTAACAAAATAAGTTCTAAAGCTAAGTGGTAAGGCTTAAGGGTGTTTTATCTTAGAATATATGAGGTAATAAGTTTTAAAGTCTACTTACTCCTGACTGAATTATAAAATCTAAATTAAAACTAAATTTGTTAGGAAATTTGTTTCAACCAATTTTATAGGTAAAAAGAAACGAAGGGTAAGTTGGGTAATATCCCCGCGGAGCGAGAGTACATTTTGGTCATTTTGTCTCAAATTAATCAGCGTAAAAAATCGGATGTGCAAAGTAAAACTAAAATTAATCTAAATTATTTTTTCTACTTTTAAGGCCAATATAATCAAGGACCTCTTATTCCTCTGAGAAAAAAATAATATTAAAAGACATTCAGATACCACCAAAATGATAAAACTCAACTTAGCTGATATTTGGATAAGACAACTTTAAAATACTTGAATCACATAATTTCCTTACAATTCTTTGGTTAGAAAAAATTAAACTAGATACACAACATAAAGTTATTTTTTAAATGACAAATTTACAAAGAAAAACTTAAGCAATCTATGGTACTACCATCACTGCAAGTGCAGATAACACTATAAAATAAATTTAACACATAAGAGGGCGTTTATTTATTAAATAAGAAGTTTAAGGAACAAAGGGAATTCAGGAATATTTTACTTTTTGTTGGATCTTACATAAGATTGGGAGGCAGGGGGGAGGGGCAGGAACTATACATTTTTTTTTATTATGGGGTAAAAGAGGATCAAAAACCTTAAGTAATAAATACACAGCCCCTAAAAAAATAAATACCACTTCATAGCTAAGGTTTTCTTACAATAATCGAACCTAACTTGTATATAATTACTAAACTAAACTCAATGTTAGGCTTTGACAACCATTGTTCTATTTAAAACATGTGGTTCGCATTTAAGGTATTCTTCATTAATGACTGATTTATCTAAGTTGGCATTCAGTACAACTACTTCTGCAGGTAGATCGAAAAGGGTTTTATGGTACAGCCAGTCTTCATGGATCTGATGTAATGCTTTAAGATATTCAAAAGAGACAGATTTTTCCTCAGCTCTATTTCGTTTCATCATCCGTTCATAGACTACTTCTGGGGTTGTCCTTAGGTAAACTATAAGACAACAAATAATAAAACTTTTGTCTTATATTTAATTTACAGGAATAACACTAAAATTTAGTTGGACATTGTGTTAAGTCTGTAAATCAATGCAATCAATCATAAAAAAATAGGAAGTGGCACCTACCAATAAGATCAACTCCTACATTAGCATATTCTCTAATCCACTGAAAGTGTTTGTCAATAACAGCGGCAGATGCATGAGGAAGCAATCCGTCTTGCTTCATTTTTTCCACAAAGCAATAACTAAAATAGAAAGTATAATCATCGAATGTATCATTAAGTAGAAACACATAATATACTTTTGGGTGGCTCTACACTCTCTCTACTGATAATTAACTTAATTAAAAAACGGAAACACAACCTGTCAATGGATTAAAATGAGAATAACAGAAAGAAATTAGCATTTTACAAGTTAAAGAAACTCAGAGTCATAAGGTATTTCCTGTCTATTAAGTGTGAATTTCTCAAATGAATTGATGAGATAGGTATATCATAGCTCTTTCTAATTTGTTTTATTTGTCATGTATTTTTTTGTATAAATACTTAAAAGTAAATGTTAAAGCTTTTATGTTTAAATTCAAGTGGTATGTGACCATACCACCTATAAGTAAATACTTTTTTTATGTGGTTTCAGTAATGACTAACCAGAAAAAAGACAATAGAAGTCAGAAAATGCAAGTATAAACTTTAATTTATTGCATTATACCAAATACTAAACATAATAATTTTAGATAATGAAAACACAAAACACTATCAGTTTCTATATTTACCAGGAGTTTTTAATAATTTACTTAGAAATTACTCTATATGAAAACAAATATACCTTATATCAAGCCGTTTTTATACAGGGTGTTTTCAAAGTTGAGTCATTTATTTTAACAGCTTGTAGAACTCGCAAAAAAAAGTCATTACCAAAAATTGTTTATATAAAAGTTGCCAAAACAAAGCAGTTATTAACAGCTTCATCAAGTTTAAAACTGAAATCCAGGAATATTTGTTAGAAAATGATATTTATTTTGAATTCAGTTACAAAAAACGCATCTTTTGGAAGTCCTAAATTTATATGCAATTAAAAAACAATATGTATGTGATAATTTGGCTGAACAGGCTGGGCATACTGTCTTACGGCTTTCTCCGTATCACTGTATGTTTAACCCCATAGAGCATTTGTGGAACCAAGTAAAATCAAAGATCAGAGCAGAAAATGTTACACCTACTTTAAGTCCCAGTGTTATAAATTTGATAAAAAATGTAATTACTAACCGAGTTACTAACATACTGGTTGAGAGCTGGAAAAATTCATTACAGCACATTATAAAAATTGAGGACTCTTACATTTCTATCCCAAACAACATAAATCCTATTGTAATTAATCTCAATGATTACTCTGATAGTGAAACAAAATTAGATTTAGAGATTTAGATTAAAAATGTAATTATGTATAGATAATGCAGTTATAAATTTATTAAATTAATTTAATTTCTTAATGTACTTTTAAGATTATACTTACCTAAATAAACAATAAATTATAAATCTTTATATTATTAAAGTCCGTCCCTAATTTTCTGTCCTTTAATACCTATCGATCCGCAGTTTTATTGCTGTCGGCAGGTATAATCCTTAATTAATACTTTGAGACAGATCATAAATGAGGTTTGTACTAAAGTATTTAAATTTTTACTTTTTTAAGTTGTAAATAACTGCTTTATTCGGCAAACTTTTTATAAATAATTTTTGGTAAATTGACTTATCTTCAAGAGTTCTACAAGCTGTTTAAATTAATGACTCATTTTTGAGTATAAGAATGACCAAAGCAAAAACAACTAAATCAAAATGTTATGTATTGCATGGTTACAAATGAAACTGACCAATGGGAAAACTTTCTTCATTTCTCTTTGCTCATGTGTTTTATTCTCAAATGAAATTTGCCAAATTATAGAAACATTTTTAGTTAAAAATATTTAAAAAACCTAAAATCCCTAAAATCAGCATATTAAAGAGGGTTTTCACATGTACCTACCTTAGAATTTCTGGCAGTAAATTTAATATGTATTAAGCAAAGACAGTAAGCAGCTAAAATCTTTATTACCATACACAAAAGAAAAAATAATATCATAGGTACTCTGTTAAATATTTTGCCAAAAATTATAATTTCTACTCACCGAGCACTATAGATAGACCTCTCCATCAGTTTAATAGGGCAGTCAGTTTTCTTTGAATGTTGCTGTAGCATTGTTAACTGGACATACGACTGAAATGTAAAGCTCCACTTTTTAATATCTTCATACATTAATCCCAACAAGTTGTGACCATTACAGTCTCGCCACATTTCAATAGGTTCAGCCAAAACGCAAACATCATCATACTTGTTAAAATGGTTGAGAAAAGTTGTTTTTCCGCTTCCAATATTGCCCTCGACGATAACGGTAAAAGGGCGGGTTGAACTTTTTGATAACGACATTGCTTTTATTAGTTATTTTTCACCTGTCTTATATACTATCACTCTAGAATACGCATTCCGACTCGTCAACGAAAACATACATTCCCCGGTTTCCCGCGATTTTAAATTTCAGGTTGTGTTCGTTGGCTAGTCGATAACTTTGTTACCGACCGCTCCGTTCCCACCGAACAAACACTACTCGTCTTCCCATGTCGAAATATTTGTCCACAGGCTGCCACGGTTGTCATCTTTGAGAATATATCTGCTAGAGGCAGCCTTGCCGCTAGGCGGCAGTTCAACCTGTGGTAAGATGGATATACAGACAGGTCCAATGTAGTAGAAACATAGGAATCACTTAGGCGAATTGACTTACATTCGCCTGGCTCGAGATAGCAAACAAAACTCGCAAAAACGATGCGATAAATGTTTTTGAAGATTTAATTTTGAATTTAAATATTATTTGCTTTCTTGCAGCCGCAGTCATTGCAAATATGTGGTAAGTTCTCTTGAAAACTCGTTTCTTCACTAAAAATAAATAATAATGTACGTTTACGAACTTCGCGAAAAGGTTCAAATTGTAAAATGGTATTTCCAAGGAAAATCATATCGACAAATTCATAAAATTTGGTAATATCTGGTTTCAGCAAGATGGTTGTCCCGCTCACAATGGACGTATTGTTCAAGGATATTTGAACAATACGTTTCCTAACCGTTTGATTAGTGGACGTGGAACCATTTTGTGGCCTGCGAGATCACCAGACCTTGCTCCTAATGATTTCTTTTTGTGGGGTTATTTAAAAAATAAGGTTTATGGTCATGATAGGGCTAATAATGTAGAAGAACTTCGAATAAAAATCGAAGAAGCTTTTTAAACTATCAGCCCTAATATGCTAACAAACGTTAGACGAGGTTTTTACGATCGTTTGGGATATTGTCTTGCACAAGAAAGAGGTTTTTTTGAATATTTATTATATTTTAATTTTTGAGTATTTTTTAGGTTTATAATTATTTATTTTTTCATTGCGTACTATTTTAATTTTAGAAATGAGTTTTGTGTTTAGAGAACTTACTTTTTATTTTGCTTTAGCAATTAATGAACTGATAAATAAAGCTGTTGGTATTTAATTCCTTATTTATAAATAAGGGTATTAAGTATCACCTGTTTTCTCAACAGATTAGACAGCATAAATAAACCATTCAACACACCCGTCCGAAAGCATATTACAAACTGAGATTCGGTTCGATTAATCATGCATGCCGACGTTTATCGATCGAAGCGGACAGTAGTAAATTCATCAGTTCCCTGCCTATGTTTCTACTACGCTGGACCTGCCTGTATACTCCGCTCTGCGTGCTAATTGATAGGCTCCTTTCCCGTCGACTAATTAGCAATTTGGAGCGAGCGAGAAAGGTTATACTGCGATTCTTCTTTATGTCTCGCACGCTTGTCCGTACTGCCAAGCGGCAAGACTGTCCTAGTAATTATATGCTTGAAGGTTGTAATCTTCAAGCATATACCTTCTAGAGGCAGCCTTGCCGGTCGGCAGAGTAAACAAGCGTATGAGAGAGAGAAAAGAGAATAGGTCTCTAACCTTTCTCTCTCGCAAGCTTGTTCTGATTGGTCGGCTGGAAGAGGTATGTACTCCTCTCCGCCTACCAATCAGCACAAGCGTGCGAGAGAAAGAAGTTATAGACCGATTCTTCTTGCTCGCTTGTTCGCACTGCCAAGCGACAAGGCTGCCTCTAGTAGGTCTATGCTCGAAGGGCTGCCATGCCGTTTGCTTGGCCGTGCAAATAGCGTGCGTGCTGGTGCGTGATAGAGAAAGAAGAAAAAGTCTAGTACCTCTCCCTGCCAACCAATCAGCGCGCGGAGCGAGGGAGAAAGGGACTAGTCTTTATAGCTTTGTTGGTGCATAAATAGCTGTTTTCGGGTTCGGTAAATTACTGTTCTAGAACCGTCCGGCGCGTGCGCAGTCCAAAATTGCCTGTTCGGGTTTTAAAGAACTGTTCTCAGACTTTTTAATTTCGAGTTCGCGTTTTTCTAGGACTACATTGGGACAGTTCTAGAACCGTCCGTATCGGTGGATTATAGATTGCGTTCGAGTTTTTCAAATGTCTGATAATCCTGGAACTGTCAGAGAACGATTCAAAGTATTGAGCTATCGCGCATACAGTTCTGGGCCGTTCTCGGATAGTGCAAGAATCGTTCGTAAAACGAAACCCGAAAAACTTATTGCACGCTTGTTCTTGTGGCTTGTTCGCGTGTTGTTCGCACGGCCTTTTAAAAAGTAATGACCGATATTGTTAAAATAGACAAAACTGAATAATGAACACAAAAGGTTAAGAGCAAAGACGAGTTGATGTATTGCTAGTAGCGTATTATTGGGGTGAAGGGGAAACCCAGCCCACTACTTTTTAAAACAAATCAAACACTTTAATTTTTTTTATCTATATTATGTTATTAAATTTTTGACTTAATTGCCCTTCCCCACTGTTTGTAGTCAAAATGCGCCACTGTGTATTGCAATGCCTTAGAAAAAACTGACCCCGGATTTAGCGCGCCGAAGACCATGGTCCGGTCAAATTGTCAGGACATTTTTTTTGTAAACCTGTGTGAATTTGCCATATAAGATATAAGCCAAATATGATTTAATGGGTTTATTTTAAGAAGACTTATCTAGTAACCATTATATTAAAAAAATATTAAATTACATCTACTTACTATCTTACAAATATTAAAGACATCTGCTACTTGGTTAATTTTTAGGCGAAGATAATGCCAAATCAAATAAGCACTTCAGGAACGCAGTCATAATTGTATCAACTGCGTTCCTAAACCCTCGATTTGCTCTTTTACAAATCTCACCTCCGTCAGAATACCTAAGTAACAATTATTTCCTAAAGTAATTATGTATATAATTTATAGCAGCTGTTACAAAAATTTTATATGCGCAGTGATGCTTTCTACAGACAACAACAGGAACTACGTATATCAGCTGCTCCCAAGATTTAGTGGATTTAGTGTGAAGACCTTGTATATCCAAGATAATTAAATTCCCTACAAATTTTTTTATTTAATTTCGTTATTTTTTAGTTTCCAAGATATCATGAACTTCAATTTCTGTGAGCAGAAATTTTACTCCATTTCCGGACTGTAATAATTGCTTATAAAACATTTTTTTACATAATATAGTGACATAATGATTATACATAACAAAATTATAAATTAATGTATTTATTTCCAAGAAACATATTCTACATTAGATATTTAAAAAAAATAAACAAATAAAATTTCCTAAAAAGTTATTTATCAGAATTTTTGAAATATTTCATTTAATGTTAATATTTTTCTGCTTTACTCACATATCCAAAAAAATAGGAAATTTAATTTTCATTTATATTAAGCGTATCGGAGATTTCATCTTCTTCAAGTGGTGGGTGGTTATCGCAGTTACTTCCACTGCAAACAATGCAAGCCGGTGAGCAATGAAGGCAACTTTTTCTGCAGCCACTTGCTGAACCGCATCCTGTTTTGCAGGAGCAAAATATGATTTTTAAGAAGTTTTCAGGTGTTGCAGGTCGCGTCATTTTTACTGGTTTTAAATAATCGTTTTTTTGTCACACCATTCTTCAGGAGGGATAAGAGAAATAATTTTCCATTGCTGGACTTGTAAGTAGACTCTTTTGATATGTTGTTTTGCTGCATCCTCTGTCGGAGGTAGTGTATAAAGTTGTACACTTTAATCTTTTGAAGCTAATGCTATGAAACGTTTGTATCGGAGTTCATTCAGGTTTTTGGCAGTTTTAGCACCATATTGTGAGTATACAATTCATACCTTCATTGAAAAGTATTTCATCACTTTAATTTTCAAGCATAAAAGTTTTAGCTGCTGCACGTAAGTTATAATCATTATTAAAAATTTAAATAAAAATATTTTTACATATATTATAAAAGACGGAGGTAGTATCACATCCAGTTAATGAAAGAATGAATAAAATATGCCCTTTTTTAATATTTCCATATTAACTTAACATAGTTTTTGTGGAATAAACTCGTTGTAAGGCATTTTTTTAGTGCTTTCAAAAAATAATTTTTCTTTATCATCAGGTGTTAAGAGTCTACTCACAAGTCCAGCAATGGAAAATTAATTCTCTAATCCCTCCTGAAAAATGAGGTTGGCGAAAAGACAATTATTCAAAACCAGGTAAAATGACACAACCAGCAGCTACTGAAAACGTCTTAAAGTTTGTATTTTGCCACTTAAAAACAGGATGCGGTTCAGCATCAGCTGCAAAAAAAGTGGCCTTTATTGCTCACCGGCTTGCATTGTTTGCATTGGAAGTGACTGCGATAACCACCCACCACTTGAAGAAGATGAAGTCTCCGATACGCAAAGTATAAATGAAAATTAAATTTCTTATTTTTTTTTATATTTAAAAAATTCTGATAAATAACTTTTGAAGAAATTTTATTTATTATATTTTCTTAACAATCTAATATAGAATAATATATTTCTCAGAGTTAGCTGTTTAAATCCTAAATAAATATATACATTTTTAATTTTGTTATGTATTATTTATTTTATGTCACTATCATATACACTGAGAAAACTGTTTAAAGATCATCATTAAAATTTTAATAACCGTTATTAAATTTTGTTAATAAAATAGGGGATGACTAAACGGTTTCATAGATGTCATTAAAGTCAACTTATAGCTTTACTTTAATAATAATTATTAAAGGACTTTAATATATTTTTTTTTAATTTCTTTAAATAATTATTATTAAAGTCAGTTAATAGTGGTAACTAAATTACTTTAATAATACGGATTACTTTACCATCCGTATTTTTGGCGACCTGCATATATAGTTATAAAGATAATTATATATCTATATGGCGACCTGCAATGGTATGCATGAGCGCTTTGTTCCCGGAAACAATATTCATGCTTCATGCATACGAAATAGCATGCGAAAAAAGATTTGTTCCCGGGAAAATCGCTGGTAAATACCGCTGCGGGGACACACTTACACTGTAAGTGAGCCGATCACTAAAAGGGGCCCATGATTAAAATCTTTATTGCAGAAGACAAAATTGTACAACACGCCATTATCATATTTTACCGATACAACGCGTAATTTTTTTCTGTTCAGTGACGCGTACCTTCAAAAACGGGAACTCTTTAAGAAATGACCGTTGCGGCAGACTCCACGCAGGGTTTCTACTCTTTCGGTTTCTGCCTTCGGTACTCTTCGGATTAATTCGGCGACTTTTTGTTAAAGGGTTTAATGATCATCTTTAAGGGTTTAAAGATCATCTTTAAGGGTGTTGCAGTTGCTATTTATCTTGTTTATTATGGCTGCAAACTATTTAATAAGGTTTATTAATAAAAAAATCTGTAAATCTGTTTAATAAAAACTATTATACACTTTAATTAATTTTATAAAATACTTTAATAAATTTGTTTTTTTTTTAAATTTTCTACGATCAAGTAGTAGTATCAATTAATCTTGCTAATAATTATTATTAATGCCATTAATAAAAACAATTAAATGTTTTCTATAAATGAAGTTTAATTCTGAATATAATTTGGCTTAAAAAGTCTTATTAAAAAAAATACAGTGGCTTTTAAATCTCTAATTAGGATAATTAACAAAAAAATAATTAAAGACTTTAATTATCGGATTTTTCTCGGTGTAAAAAAAATCTTATATGCAATTATTACAGCCCGGAAGTTGGAGTAAAATTGCTGCTTTCAGAAATCGATGTTCAAGATATTTTGGATAGTTTCCAAAAAAAACACGAGAAATTATTATAAAACTATTTTGGTAGGAAATTTAATTATTTACAAAAAAATTGTGTAAAAAAGTACGAAAATTAATATTTAAAAAGTTACAGCGACTTTAGAAAAAAATCCACCTAAATATCATTAATATTGTTTAAACAATATAAATACTTGTTTGCCCCCTCCAAAAGGTTCCTCATTTTAAGTAATATAGAAATACATTTTTTTTAACTATCAAAATCGGAGCTGTTCTTGAGGACTTCCAAATTTTGGCTGTTTATGTTTTTATTGACGCTACTATACAGGGTGTCTCAGAAGTAATGGGACACAGCGCATCAGCAGATTCCTTAGGTCGAAATAATGCGATTAACGTAAACTTGCCTTATCCCAAAGTTGATAATAACTAAGATACAGGGTGTCAATCTTTTAATTTTGTTTTTGTTTTTTTTTAGTAATAATTTCTTAATTACATAGCGGTACAAAATTGGAAATATGGGGGTTTTTTGAGGCGAGAAATTCAAATTTGTCCATGCTTTTGATGTTGCTAGTTGAAGGCCCCAGCTACGGCCTACCCCACTTGTTTTAGTTGGCATAACTTTTTTTAAGCTTACTCTATTGACCTCTTTATTAAAAAAGAAGTTACTACAATTCCCTTTGCGTCAAAAATGGTCATTTAGGTCTCTAGGAGCAACTGTTTTCGAGATAAACGCATTTTAAAGTACCCCGCAATTTTCCTATGGAAAATGAGTTTAGGCCAAACTTTGCAAAGCAATAGTTTTTAATACGCTAATCAAAAGTCTGCACCCCTAACCCCCCTAAAATCACCCTCAAGGGTCTCCAAATCCCCACTGACTTTTAAGGCTGATTTTGGGAGGTTAGAGGGATTTTTGGCTTTTGTGCCCTTAAAGACTTTTGACCAGCGTGTTAAAAACTATTACTTTCCAAAGGTTAAAAACAATGGACTTCCTAAGTCGTGACGTCACACTTGGAGGCGGAGCTTAAAAACATTTTCAAACAAACGGATAATAACAGTAAAAGCCATAAGGCATTTTAATTTTGGTTTTTGGGTGGTTTTGCTTTGAAATAAGGGTGCTAACGTTTTGATTTGGTTAAAGGGTCATTAAATAAATAGTTTTATATAAATTTTTTTAAAGTGTTTAAATTTTTTTTTTTAAAGGTATCACCTGCCTTTTATCTCTTAAAACTTTTAAGATGTGCCCAAATCACCCGAATAATTACCTCAACAGTCTTATTTGCGATCAAAAAATAAAATAAACTGAAATTAAAAATTGCTTATGGGCATTTTGCATGGGCGTATTTAAGGGGGAACAAAGGGGGGGCAGCTGCCCCCCCTGCTCCGTCATCGAAAGCGTAAAAATGGTTTAAAGTTGTCAAATCTGGATTTCAAAATATTTTGTTTAAAAATACACATTGAAAATATGGATAAAATTTGGAAAAAAAAATCTTCCAAAATGGCAATAATAATTAAAATATAAAAAAAATATTATTGACAAGTAACTATGCAGTAGGTGGTAGAGGAGATTTTCCTTGTCTGAGGCGGTACCACCCCACTTGCCCTTTAAAGGACTCGTGAAGTCCTAACCGACATTTCGAGTTCTGGGTGGATGAGTTAGTTTGCCTTCTTTCTCTTCTTTCTTTTTTTTTCTCTATCATAAAATTTGAAAAAAGAATGATGATGACACTACCAAAAGTAAAGTATTCCGCAGGTCAAACACCCCTCCAATCGGATCTCCGGGTGAGGGGTGAATTTGGGGGGCCATCATGGAAATGTCTAATATCATTTAATAATATATGTGGACTTAACTTCAACGTTAACTCTGTTCATCAGTCTTCTAAACCCCATATATTATTTCTTACCGAAACCCAAATAAGTTTCAAAACATTAACCAACCACCTTCTTTTGTCAGGCTATGAACTCATTTCATCTTTTCGACCCCATGTCGGTGTATGTGGTGTGACAATGCTAGTCTTTTAAAAATCCAAGCGCACAAAAAGTTTCTTGAAAACCCTAGTCCCGAAAACCGCCAGGCTAGCATTTAAGCAAGAAATCAATATAATCAAACTATTTCAGAACCCAAAGAGCGTCCTAACAATCAGATAAAAGATAAAGTCCTCTTTTGCTCGAATGGCAGTAAATCCTTCTGGTTCTTTGCCAAAAACATTAGTCGAAACTTTTGCACAAATTCTTTTTCACCCCTAATCTTGAAGATGAAATTGTTTCTATCTCTAAATGAAAAGCCGACCTATTTGCCAAACAATTTGCTGCAAATTCTAGTCTTAATCCTCCAGTTAATCTTCCTTTTCTAACAGTTGCCCCACTGTTCCTCATAACATGTCCGATATTATTTTTAAAGTCAGATTAACAGATTAAGCGTAGGCTGGATGACACACTAGCAATCGTTTTGAAAAAATGTGCCCCTGAGCTTGCACCCATCTTAACTCGCCTCTTTCGACTCTCTTATGACACGGGCATTTTTCCGAAAAACTTTAACACATGCACATGTGCAACCTGTCCCCAAGAAAGGATGCAAAACTCTCCCTTCCCCTATATTTTTTTTTGTTGTTTGCAAAGTAATGGAAAAGTTCGTTAATTCTCAAATATTGAAGTGTTTGGAAAAACACAAAATTTTACATGACAGACAGTATGGATTCCGTCACTAAAGATCCAGAGCTGATCTTCTGTCTTTGTCTCACAGCACTGGAACAAGTCCCTTGAGTTTCTTGGCGAATCCCAAATGCTCTTGACATATTTAAGGCTCTTGATCAGGTATGGCATGTTGGGCTTCTTAACAAACTTCCTTACTACGGTCTTCCACCTAAGCTTTGTTCTTAGCTCTTCAGTTTTCTTTCTCTAATCGACGTATATCAGTTATTGTAGATGGTCATACTTTCAGCTTTTATCCAATTAATTCGGGGGTGCCCCAGGGCTTAGTACTGGCACCAACTATGTTCCTTCTTCACATTAACGATCTTCTCTCTATTACAACCAATCCTACCCATAGTTTTGCTGACGATAGTACCCTCCACTGTAATATTAAATTTCTTAAGCCACCCTGTAGTTCTAATTTGGAAAGCAAGCGCGGGTCAATGCAGATATCTCTTTCACAAGACCTTAAAGTGAGCTTGGATTGTGGAGCCAAAAATCTTGTCCAGTTTAATGCCGCTAAAATACAGCCATGTTCGCTATCGCGAAAAAGTCGGCCTGTGCTCATCCGTTACTTATAAGCGGCCAAGTTCTACAGAACAAAAAATCGTTTAATCTAGTGGGTGTTTCTTTTAAGAATAACCTTTACTTCACAAGCTTCAAAGAAGATTGGATTTTTTTTTCGAGCCAGAAAGTATTTCTCTTCTTTTAATCTCTGTACTCTGTATGTATCCCAGATCAGACCCTTTTTAGAATATTGTTCTCACGTCTGGGAAATGGCGTTTCCAACAAAACTTAGCATTCTTGACTCCATTTGGAGAAGAGCCGTTCGTCTTATTAATGATCTCACATTTACAGAAAAGCTTCCTTCTCTTGTCTACCGATGAGCTTTAGGGGATTTTTCCCTGTTTTATAGGTATTTTCACGGCTTCTGCTTCGAAGAGTTAGCCAGTATGATTCCTCCTTTGGCAGCTTCCAACAGACCAACACGTAGTGTCACTTTTATGCATCCTTTTACAGTCTAACATGAGAGGCCCCGAACTTCCCACTTTGTTCATTCCTTTATCCCTAGAGTGTCCAGATTATGGAACCAGCTACCCGCAGAAGTTTTTCCTTTTCCCCCAAATCTCTAAGTATTTAAGTCTCGTGTAAATAAACTCTCTATTGCCACACTTCAGACACCCACGGTAGTTAGTACTTAGGCCTTAGCCTTCGTGGACTGTCTGTCAGATAAGAAAAAACTAAAACAATTATCTTGACGATTTAAACTCGGGGTCACTTCAGATTCAGGTCCCCTAGTCAAAGGCTACCAAGGTTAGCATTCATGCTGCCCCCCCTCTACCCAGGTCAGAATACGCCCATGGGCATTTGCGTGTTATCATGGCTTTGTTTGAAAAGGCTGGTAAGCCCCGCCCCCCTCGCCTGACCTCAGACTTGGCCTAAACTCATTTTCGCAGAGGGAATTACAGTAACTTCTTTTTTAATAAACAGGTCAATATACTAAGCTTAAAAATAGTTATGCCACCAAAACAAGTGGGGTAGGCCGTAGCTGGCGCCATCTACTAGCAACCTTAAAAGTATGAATAGATTTGAATTTCTCGCCTCAAAGAACACCCAAATCCCCAATTTTGTAGAGCTAGGTAATTTAGTTTAGAAATTATTATGAAAAAACGAAAACGCCCTCGGACGCACTTGAGGGTTGAGAAGGGATGGTTCCAAAGGTAGTACCATGCCAATTATTTTTTTTCAGCTTTTTTATGTTTTTAAGACAATTGTCAAAAAATTTCATATTGGTGTGAGGGTTTGATCGATTAATTTTATTTTTTTTGGACCTCGGACGTACATGAGGGTTGAGAAGGGATGGTTTCAAAGGTCAATTATTTTTTTTCAGCTTTTTTATGACTTTGGGACAATTGTCAAAAATTTCTAAGCTGATGTGAGGGTTGAATCGATTTATTTTGAACATTTTTCGACCCTCGGACGTACTTGAGGGTTGAGAAGGAATGGTTCCAAAGGTGTTACCGCGCCAATTATTTTCTTTAGCTTTTTTATGACTTAAGGACGATTGTCAAATATTTCAGACTGGTGTGAGGGTTTGATCGATTTATTTTGAATTTTTTTGGACTTCGGACGTACTTAAGGGATGAGAAGGAATGGTTCCAAAGGTGATACAGCGCCAATTATTTTTTTTAGCTTTTTTATGACTTAATGACGATTGTCAAAAAATTTCAAACTGGTGTGAGGGTTGGATCGATTTATTTTGAACATTTTTCGGCCCTCGGACGTACTTGAGGGTTGAGAAGGGATGGTTCCAAAGGTAATAACGCGCCAATTTTTTTTAGCTTTTTTATGAGTTTAGAACGATTGTCAAAAAATTTCAAATTGGTGTGAGGGTTGGATCGATTTATTTTGAACATTTTTTGGCCCTCGGACGTACTTGAGGGTTAAGAAGGGATTGGTCCAAAGGTGATACCGCGCCAATTATTTTTTTTAGCTTTTTATGACTTTATGACAATTGTCAAAAAAATTTAAATTGGTGTGAGGGTTTGATCGATTTATTTTAAATTTTTTTTGGACCTCGGACGTACTTGAGGGTTGAGAAGGGATGGTTTTAAAAGTGATTTTGCGCCAATTTTTTTTTTTCAGCTTTTTTATGACCTAAGGACAATTGTCGAAAAATTTCAAACTGGTGTGAGGGTTGGATCGATTTATTTTGAACATTTTTCGGCCCTCGGACGTACTTGAGGCTTGAGAAGGGATGGTTCCAAAGGTAGTACCGTTCCAATTATTTTTTTTTCAGCTTTTTATTACTTCAGGACGATTGTCAAAAAATTTCAAACTGGTGTGATCGATTTATTTTAGCTTTTTTTTTAGACCTCGGACGTATTCAAGGGTTGAGAAGGGATGGTTCCAAAGGTAATACCGCGCCAATTTTTTTCAGCTTTTTTATGACTTTAGGACAATTGTCAAAAAATTTCAAACTGGTGTGAGGGTTGGATCGATTTATTTTGAACATTTTTCGGCCCTCGGATGTACTTAAGGGCCAAGAAGGTATGGTTTCAAGGGAAGTACCGCGCCAATTATTTTTTTCAGCTTTTTTATGACTTTAGGACAATGTCAAAAAATTTCAAACTGGTGTGAGGGTTGGATCGATGTATTTTGAACATTTTTCGGCCCTTGGACGTACTTGAGGGTTGAAAAGGTTGAAAGGTAGTACCGCGCCACTTATTTTTTTAGCTTTTTTATGACTTTAAGACGATTGTCAAAAAAATTATATAAATACCGATCTAAAATTCTTTAACGATTGTTCTTATAAGTCATAAAAAAGGTGGAAAAAAATAGTTGGCGCATTACTACCCTTGGAACCACCCCTTTTCAACCCTCAAGTACGTCCGAGGGCTAAAAAATTTCAAAACAAATCGATTCAACTTTCATACCGATCTAAATTTTTTTAACGATCGTCCTCTATAGTCTTAAAAAAAGCTAGAAAAAAATAATTGGCGCGGAACTAATCTGGGAACCACCCCTTTTCAACCCTCAAGTACGTTCGAGTACTGAAAAAAAATCAAAATAAATCGATCCAACCGTCATACCGAAGTAAACATTTTTGACGATCGTCCAAAAGTTATAAAAAAGTTAGAAAAAAATTACGCGGAACTACCCTCGGAACTACCCTTTTTCAACCCTCAAGTACGTCCGAGGGCTAAAAAAAATTTAAACTAAATCGATCCAGTTTTTTAAAGGATCCATCCTGGTTCTGCCTATTTGAATCTTCCTCGTATTTTAAACACTTTTACATACGAAACGATGTAATATACAAAGAACGTATTAAGAGACGTTCTTGTTGGTAGATGACATAACTCTGATTTGATAACAAAAGGCTGCACTAACACAACGATTTCGTGCATTCGTGCGTACCCCGGTTGACATACCAAAGGTGACCAGTACGACCGCTCCGACTATTTCGCTTTTCGGGGAAACGAAGATGCGGTTTTGGTGTTAAACGTGTGGGAAAATAGTCAAGTTATGAAAAAGTCGTCATCGTTTGCTTTTATGTACTATGAAATGCGATTCTACAGTATGCACGAGGTATACAGGGTGTAAATATATTGAAAAGGGTCACTTTTTTATTCAATAATTTGGAATTATCAAAAAAAAAATATATATTTATATATATATAAAAATGCGATTTAAACTATCAAAACAAAGATTTGTATACCCAGAATATGTGGGCAATCTCTCGGTATCTAACAGAAAACCTAAAAATATTATGACAAGTTTCCATAAACTTTTTTCCTATGACCCTCCCCTACTGAGATACAGGTACATAACGGACGCACCTGGAAATCGTTTTTGGTTAAATAACTTTTAAAATACTAGGCGTAATATAATATTTTTTCAATTCTTTATATGAATGTATGTCCCAAACGTCTTAACTTTTGAGATACAGGGTGGTAAAATTTTCAAAAATTAATCAATCATTTATTATTAATATCTGTAGAACCACTTTAGATATTTTAATAAAATTTGGCTTAAATGTACTATGTACTGTTACAATCGGTCTGGAAGTGATGCTACCCTTTCTAATAAGATTTTTTAGAGCTAGCCTGGTGTGGAATTACATACCGACTAGCTGGTCGGCAACTAAGGTAATGGTATACTGGATGTCCACCTAAGGGATGGCCCACTCAGGGTTCACCCCTTTAACACACACCAGTATGCATACGAGACGGGTAAATCAACAGAATTAGCCCTCAACAACCTAGTGGCAAACATAGCCAGCTCCCTGGAACAAAGGGAGATGGTGGTGGCTGCATTTATGGATATTGAAGGAGCTTTCAACAATGCGTTACCTGACTCCCTGTATGAGGCTGCAGCTTCTAGAGGGATCAGTCCGGTCATATGTGACTGGATCAGGACCATGTAAGAAAACAGAAACATAACCACCCATATGCATGGGGAGATGATCAGATTTAGGGCCACCAGGGGGTGCCCGCAGGAAGGGGTTCTATCCCCCTGCTGTGGTCGCTCCTGGTGGATGACCTGCTGGCCATACTCTCTCTCTCTCTGGGAGATCGATCTGCAGGCATATACAGATGATCTAGTTATCCTAATTAAAGGAAACTCTGAAGAGATGATTTCAAACATCCTTCAAGAAGTACTAAACACCACACAAAGCTGGTGTCAAAGGGAAAAAATGACAATAAACCCTCAAAAAATGGTTATTGTCCCCTTCACCCAAAAGAGAAACCTAGTTAACTTGAGACCACCAACTCTGCAGGGTGAAACAATACCATTTGCGAAAGAAGCAAAATATCTGGGGTTGATCCTAGATAGCACTCTTAGCTGGAATTCGCATCTAGAAAAAGTCACCTATCTTTCTGGACATGCCGCAGGATCTGTGGCAAATTCTGGGGCATGCAACCAAAACAGATGTACTGGCTATACGTGACAGTCATAAGACCAATGATCACGAATGGCTCTGTGGCATGGTGACGCAAGGGGCAGCAGCGGCTGACTCAAGCAAAGCTGTCTAGCCTACAGAGACAGGCCTGCCTAATGATCACGGGCGCGCTGCGCTCGACACCAACGACGGCCATGGAAGCCCTCCTAGGACTACCTCCTCTGTATATTTACTTGGAGAGAGAAGCAAGGTGGGCAACCTACAGACTCTATCAAGCGGTCAGTAACAAACCGCAGGCGTGTCATATGGAGAGCACCAGTCTCCTCAGAAATGTCCTGACCTGTGACAGATTGGGAATGCCCTCAGACATAATGCCTACAGCAACCAATTACAATCGGCCCTACAGTGTGGTCTACCCACAAAGGGAGGACTGGAGTCGAAAAACGACCGACCTGCTCCGGGCTGACATCTGTTGGTACACCGATGGCTCCAAAACCAAGGACGGTGTTGGATCTGGAATATATGGACAGAGGCCGAGGGCAGAGTTTTCCTTTAGCCTGAGCACTCTCGCAACCATATTTCAAGCGGAGGTATTTGCTATTGAGATGTGTGCTAGATCGCTGGTTGATCGGCAATGCACACGTAAGAGAACTTAAAATATTCTCCGATAGACAAGCAGCTCTTAAGGCTCTTGAATCCAGCCGGTGCAATTCGAAAACCGTCTGGAATTGCAAAGATGCGCTGACCAAACTGGGTCAAAACAATAAGGTTACACTACTGTGGATACCTGGACACACCGGCCTAGAGGGTAATGAATCCGCAGACCTCCTTGCCAAAAGGGGTGCGGAAACAAAATTTACAGGGCCGAAACCGGTCATTGGTATATATCTTATGGAATGGCCAAGCAGTTCATATCAGCTTGGACACAAAGAGAAAATCTTCGGTACTGTCATGGACTTCCTGGTCTCAGACACTCGAAGGCCTTCATAAGTCCACCGAACCAACTATGTAATGTCAAACTACTGGAGCAATCAAAGGTACACCTTAAAATTCTAGTGGGACTGTACACAGGACACTGCAGATTAAAATACCACATGCACAAGATCGGCCTAGCGGAAGACGCCCAGTGCCGCATGTGCATGGAGGGGGATGAATCGGCAGAACACATACTGTGTTCGTGCCCAGCAATGGCACGACTAAGATTCGCAATCCTTGGCAATGACACCTTGTTGCCGGGGGAGGTGAAAGATCTCTCTACCAACAGGATCATCAGATTTATTAGGAGTCTGGACCTGGTGGGAGAAATATAAAAGGGTGTAAGCCACAACAGACCGATCGGTCGCGGTGGAAGGGTGTTATACCCACTCACTTTAAACCTACCTACCTACCTACCTACCTACCTACTATGTATTAAG
The DNA here is from genome assembly GCA_019359885.1 of Listronotus oregonensis. Classification (NCBI taxonomy): domain Eukaryota; kingdom Metazoa; phylum Arthropoda; class Insecta; order Coleoptera; family Curculionidae; genus Listronotus; species Listronotus oregonensis. The sequence goes on along the minus strand of JAHBCN010001653.1, from coordinate 105,220 downwards.
AAGCATTTTTTAGTGTACCACATTTTTTTTTGTTTTCACCAGTGGCGTTCGTACAGAATTTGACCTGCCTATTTTGGCAAATAAAAAAAAAACTTGGTACACTAAAAATGCTTCTTGATACATAGTACATGTATGCCAAATTTTATTAAAATATCTGAAGTGGTATTACAGATATTAATAATAAATATTTTATTTTTGAAAATTTTACCACCCTGTATCTCAAAAGCTAAGACGTTTGGGACATACGTTCATATAAATTTTTCTTCTTAAAATGGACCCAAAAATCGCCTCCTTAAATATTGACGTACAATTGGAAAACACCTTGAATAATGTAAAAGAAATTACCAAACATGATATTTTATTCCTCGTAAACAGTTGATTTTATCGATGTCAATCAAAATAGCTTTCTTTTTAATTTAAGGTTAAAGCTATCTAAAAATAATATTGTTGCGTCTTTAGCATACAGGGTGTTAAAAATTGCTATTATTGTGTCAGAGCTAGTCCGTCCCTGGCAAACTATATATATATATATATATATATATATATATATATATATATATATTTATATATATATATATATATATATATATATATATATATATATATATATATATATATATTTTTTTTTTTTTCGCGACTTACCGTTTTTAACTACTGGTTGTTAACATATTATATTTATTCCCTTTTTAAAAATATATAGTTTGCTGGTATTTTGTTCCGCCGTTTTGAAAATAATCAAGTTTGGAATTTCTTTTGAGGTAGTAGTTAAACCGTTGTTTAAATTATATATTGACACCGGGTGTCCAAATAAAAAATGACGCAAGCTGTATTTTGGAAACTATTTATTGCACAGCGTTGGGCAAAAAAATATTTATACTAAAGGTAGTCAAGAGAAATAGCTGAAAATTATGTTCAAGTTTCTTAAGCTACGCAACCGCTACGGTAAATTAAAAAACCTATTTTTTCTTCAAAATTGGCAAGTATTAAGTATGATTTTCTGCCTCAGTTTGGTTCACGACTTTTAGTCCTATTTCCAATAATAGGGTGGGAGAGGATGATATTTAATGCAACTTTTAAATAGCTCTATCTATAGTCTGTGCACCCAGAGGTTAACCATAAGTTGTAAAACTCGACATGGCTATAAACCGGCCATTAATTAATTGTAAATGAAACAGGGCTGATAATGAATAAGCACAAGACTAAGTGAACGAAGTTTTAGTTCTTTCTCCCACCATTCTAACCGTGTTTAACCCGCCTATCCTCGCAAAAACGAAACGGTTTACGTATGTCGACTTTTATACTAATCGTTTAATACACTTTTAAATTTAAATGTAAGGTATTTGGAAAGTTAAGAAATAAGTCGAAAAGATAATAATAAAAGAAAAGAAGTATATAAACCAAATTTTTCATTTAATAAGATATTAGCTGTTTCCAAGTCAACTATAACAAGTAAATTTTTCCTTTATGATTTAAATATAATTGCACTAATTCATCCATTTGGAAATTAACTAATGAACCAAAAAACAATCCAAATAGTTGTTAAACCATAGCAAAAAAATATCACAAGAACCAAAACAATAGAAAAGCCGCGAATCCTCCATTATTTTGAATTGAAACTTGACATAACCATTATTAACGCTCCTCCTGACTAGTGGCGATAGCGGTAGATACTGGGTACAAAGTAATGACGTAGATACTGACGTCAGAACACCTTCCCCTACGTTACCGCTTCTCGCGAAAATAACCCGGTATGTTAGAGATCGAACGCTGTAAGAAAGACACCGATACGTCACGGTCTCATATGGCAAACCCGTATAAAACCGTGACGTATCGGTGTTATTCTAACAGCGTTCGATCTCTAACTGTCCTAACAATGTCCAACGCGGTATGTCGCCAAAATTTGATGATGGAATTTTTTTATTATGACGTTTAGAAAAAAATTAATTTTGCAGATTAACTCTGCATCACTTAAAACCTCAGAAACAATTGAACGATCCCGATTGTCGTTTGTTATTTGGCAGTAAATTTGAATTTTGTTAGGTCGGTTGACCGAAAGTCCCCTTATTTGTCAAAATATCGAAAAATTTTATAGGGATAAGTTGTTTAGAATTTAATTCTATGGCTATGTGCAAAATTTTTAGCCATTTGTATAAAAACAAAAATTAGGACATTTTTTTTCCATAAAAATATTTTTCTTTGAAAAACTTTTCTTTACCATTTAAAAACAGGTTTTTCAGACCTAAACTAATGTTTCGGCATATTTTTTTTACTTTAGTAAGTTAGTCCTTTTTTCCGAAGAAAATTTTAAAAAATGGTATTTTTCGGAAACTCGAGTTGTCGCATAAGCATTTTTTAAATACCGTAACTCGGAATTTCAAATATTATTTTTTTGGTTTTTTGCGATAAATAATTTTTACATGGAATTGTTTAAACGGTAAAAATTAATATTTAAAATTCCGAGTTACGGTATTTAAAAAATGCCTATGCGACAACTCGGGTCTCCGAAAAATATATATTTTTTTTAATTTTCTTCGGAAAAAAACTAACCACAACTTACTAAAGTAAGAAATAAAAGGGCCGAAACATTAGTTTAGGTCTGGAAAATCTGTTTCTTAATAGTAAAGAAAAATTTTTCGAACAAAAATATTTTTATGGAAAAAAACTGTCCAAATTTTTGTTTTTAGCCGTAAAATAAAATTAAATTCTGAACAACTTATCCTTATAAAATTTTTCGATATTTTGACAAATAAGGGGACTTTTGGTCAACCGACCTAACAAAAATCAAATTTACTGACAATTGGGATCGTTCAAATGTTTTTGACGTTTTAAGTGATGCAGAGTTGATCTCCGAAATCGTTTTTTTTTAACGTCATAATAATTTTTTCCCATATGTCGCATTCTTCTGGAAATATATACATGTTTCAAGATGAAAATAACACTTGAATGTAGAATTAAAATAAAACGAAAGGTTAATACATTTTAATAATTAATATATATACATATATTTATATAATACTATATATATATATATATATATATATATATAATATATAATATTATATATATAAGTAAATGGACATACATAACGGTCAAAATGCGGCTTTGTGGGTAGACGGAGGAAACAGCCTCACATATAAATAATGCCCAACTGCACTGCAGTGACATACAAAAGCAGAATACTGTTTGGAAATATATAGAACGGAAACCCCTTTTCCGCATGAACATCTTTGTGAAAATTTTCTAGACCTGATTAAGGAAAGCGGACTTCTATTAAAAGAGAGGGGCGCACAATAAGGTAATAAGCTGCTGTGTAAATATGTGTATAACTTTGATATCTTCGGGTATCTACATTTTAAATCAAATAAAGAGTTAATTATTTCATAAAATTAGGCTTAGTTTAATACTTTTTGATTGTTTGTGTATATATATCGGCATCAAAAAATTAGTTTTCAACATTTTCGGTTATAAAACAAAGTATGTAATGAGGCATGTCTCTCAAAAGGAATTTAATTAACACTTGAATTAAAATTAAAATTAAAACGAATTAAGGTTTAATTACGAATTTTTTAATGAAACTTGACATTCACTTACATTCACTTTTCTTTTATAAACACTACCCAGTTTCCAGGGCTCAGGAAGGTGCTCCTCAATTGGCTGTCATGTTGAAGAGAATAGTGTAGGCAGTTTTCATTTATCTCTGTTACCTTAGTCTTTTTTTATATCAAACTTATTTTAATTTTGTTGAATAAATTTAACCAAAACCTAATTACTACGTTAAAAACGCTACCTACCCCATTATTCGCTAAAATATATTTATAAAATAATATGTGAGACAAGGAGGAAAAATTTAACTGTCCCTTTTATTAAATTTTTAATTTAAATGTTAGGTAATTAGCAAACTAATGTCCAATAAAACCCAATTAACACTTAACAGGATACGCTGATTTTTGCTAAAAAAACGTTTAATGTCATTAAGCGTTTAATCATAATTCTTTAAATTGTTCTCCATATTGAAACACGTTACACAATATTGGTTTATTCCATTTCTAGTAATAATCCAAGAAAATCTCTCCCCAACCAAGCAGAAAACTATTAATTAATTAAAAAAAAACGATAATCAGTGGCGGCTCGTGAATTTCGAGTACGGTGGGAGGAGAAGAGCAATATTCAAAAGGCGTTGCAGGTAAACTTTTAAGGCTTTATTGGGATTTTGTGTTGCCAAAATAAACTTTTTGATGAAAATACATGCACTTGTATGTTGTATAGCTAATTACCAAAGTAATCTTATTAAAAACCAATACAATAAAAAAATATGTAGAAAACATTGTAATTTTGGCTATTTTTAAAATTAGGCCCGTATGACACGGTCACCCTTTTGATAACATTTCTGCGCGCAGAATTGCTGGCAGATTTGTACTTAAAATTAACCGGAATTTCACTAAATTGCTGTTTGAAACGATAACATTTTTTCTATAAAATATATTACACACGCAGGCGCATTGTCAAGTAATTTTTAGGGACTTTTATTTTTCACCAGAAAATATATTGTTTGCAGCAGTGCATACCTTATAATTAACCACATTATGTCAAAACAGAAGTTTTGTTTAGAGACCTGTGTAATTAACTCAACCCTTGAGCATACACCTATAAAGGCAGACTTGCCGCTTGGCCGTGCGAGCAAGCGTGCGAGAGAGAAAGACGAATAGGTGTATAACTTTTTCTTTCGCACCAACGTGCTGATTGGTAGACAAAGCGGTTTTTTATATTAATACAAAGCATTTTCTTTTTGTAGAAATAAAAAACAAAATAAGGCGTTTAATGTGTTTCAGCCACATAGCCATTTATTTTTCTTGTAAACGTCTTTCTTAAAATGCCTTGTATAACAACCGCCTTTCGTAGATTAATTAGCCTGGGTTCTAGATCTAAAATAGATCTATCAAGCAATTTTATATGTGCTTTGTCTATTATTTAAACTCGCGGAAGCGAGGCAGCACCAAATAAAACGATACTCCATGCAACAAATCAAATCGTACTGCCTAAAGGCGAAAAACATATCACCCTCCTGCGTATTAAGTACGTATTGTACGTATGAAATAGCTTGCCAGTGGGGAAATAGCACGCAGCGGCTGCAGTTTCAGGCGAACGATCAGGGTGGAAATAATTCCCGCCGCGTAAAACATTGGTAAGAAATATATGGCGCAAGTTCGAGCTCCTTACAATTAGTCTGGGTGTTAGGCACTTGACAACGGGAAATAAATGAAGTTAAAACTAAACTTTTTATTAATTTTTTGAATTGATTGTTTTAATACAAAATACCTTTTTTAAGATTTTGGTTATTTACTTTTTGTCTCGGAAAGCTACAGCCCTTTCGCGTTTATGGACCAGCCGCTACTAAAGTAAAGGTACTAAAACTTATTATAAAAATACAATAAAATGGCCTAAATTAAAACTTTGAATTTTCACGAATATGATGAACGAAATAAAGCTGATCTTTACCCACCTCCTTTGACAAAACAAGAATGCGAATAAGTATAAATCATAGACATATGCAGTCTTATACCAGAGACTGTTTTGCAATATTATATCTTCATAAAAAAGTACTTTCGGAAAATATAAATACAAATTTGTTAAAAATAATATAACTAATATGTCAATTTATTCATTGTGTCTACTGTTTGGATAATTAATTAGTCAATATTTCAGCGATGCCTAATAATTTATATTGTTATTTTATGATCAAAATGTATTAATTATTGATCAATAAACTAGCGGCCAGAATATTTAGCAATAAATATATGATAAACATTTTAACTTCTAATTGCGTATATTGTTTTAGTTAAAAAAATACTTATTAGTATACAGGGTGTCCAGTAAGTATATAGCATCAAGATTGTGCAAAAAAGGCCAAAATAACTCTACTTTGTCACCGACTTGTATAATTTAGTGAAATTTTAATATTTTATTTTGGTCATAAAGACTCATATTACTACACTACGGTAGATATTTTACATCTTTAGGGAATGCAGGATTGGACTTACCATCACACTTGTTTGGCCCAATTTTTGACATATGTTAATTTACTGGATATTATATACTTAATACCTGGAAAATGATTTTTTATTATTTTCATTCTTTCTTGTCAAAAATATACTCTACATTTATTTTGAAAAATCCAGCCGTTTTCGCGAAAATTAAGATTTTGTGTAACACGGAACGTATTGCCACAATAAAATATCGTCGTTTTTATTTTTTTTTCAGTGTATTATTAAAAGTTTATACAAAAATTAAGTAATGGTTGCTTATTTTTGTAGCGAATATGACATGCACCTAATTTATAGACAAGCCCTTGGCAATGGTGTCGAAGCTAGAAGAATATACTCTGAAACATTTCCAAACCGACGATTGTTGAGCAAAACCACTTTTAAACGAGTTGAATGTATCCTTCGAGAAACAGGCATTAACTCAAGCAAAAAAATCAAACAGCATAGCTGACCTTTTGCTATCTAATTAAGAAGTTTTACGCCACGTCGTGGGGGAGAAAGACCCCAAAGAAGAGCAAGAAACCCTCGATTGGAAAAGAAAATACTGAATGAGATTGAGAAGAATCCCTCTACTAGTGTAAGAAAGCTATCGGCTCAGTTTCATACGATAAAGTGGGTTGTTCATGAAACCCTTAAAGGACAACTGCTTTACCCGTATCACGTTCAAAAAGTGCACGCCATGTCGTCCGCTGATTATCCTGCAAGGCTTAATTATGCAAGTTGGTTTTTGCACCAATTTATGCAAAATCCCCATAATTTGCATGTCTGACATAAAGAAAATCCACACTACAAACTAAGACATAACAAAGATTTGTGGTTAAGGTGTGGGCGGGAATTATTGGAAATCATCCTATTGAGCCGTTTTTTATTAAAGGTAGTTTAAATGGAGCCATGTACCTGCTCAACTCAACTCAACTCAAAACATTGCTTTATTTGTTACTATAAATTACATATCTTTTATAAAATTACAATAACAATAATTATTAGAAATAAATTTCTTTATAAGGCCCAGTCTGGCCTTAAAGAAATAACACAGCCAGGTCGGCCGAGAGCAGATGTTGGCTCTCTGTGGTAACTATATAAAAGTCTTGTTTATAGGTTGTTTCGATGTTTTCCGGTAGTGATCTTACAAACATCATAGGCGACTTTTATTGCTTATTCAGCTTAAAAATAGATGTTTTGTTTGAGCTATTTGGTATTTTGTTTTAATTATGTCTTAACCGGAAAAATATTTTTAAAAAACCTGCTTGATTTAATTAGGTACAGCGAGTAGCACGCTGAGGAAACCAGGTTTAGTCCGTAAGTTCTGTCTTGGTATGCTCATATGTACATTTTACTGTCATTTTTCCCATTTATTCTCATTCACACTCCTTTCATACCTATATACATTTCATTTACATCCATACTTTTATTGTTTAAATTTTGAGGGACTGATTTTTTCCCATTTTGGCCTATAGTTGTTAAGCAAAGTCTCCCAGTATACCACGCTCACCATAATTACGGTAGGCTTGGTAGGCCTATTAAGGTAGTTTTTGTGTGGCCTATTTAAGGAGATTTAGGCAGTAGAAGAATCTCTGTTGTATGTTGTATTAAATATGGATTTTTAAGGGATAGAAGGGGTTGGGATTAGTCCTCATCCCCAAAATAAAAAGGTAGTCTAGCGTATAATGGTTTGTGTATTGTATTGTCATGTTGGCTTAACCGCGTTAGGTCTCTTGTAAGAATAGAAGCTTGCGGTTGTAATTTGTAAAATTTGTTAGCCAAGTTATAGATGAATTCATCTATTCTTGGCATGTCTGTCATGTTATGTAGATCTTCTATTCTTGTGTATCGTCCTGACGATGTCACGCAGCGTAGTACCTTATTTTGATACCGCTGTAACTTCGCCATTTGTGTGTCGCTTATACTGCACCATACTGGTGGAGCATAAGTTTTTAGTGGTCTTATGATTTGTTTGTATATTGTCAATTTATTTTGGGGGGAAAGGCTGGAGATTGGGAATAGCATTGCATAGAAGCTATTCATTGCTGCATAGCCTCTATGCAATACATGGGTAATGTGAGTTTGGAAGGAGAGTTTTTCGTCTAGAAAGACTCCTAGGTATTTTAGGGTCTTTTGGGGTGGTATATAAGTGTTATTTTTTGAGTATTTCTACGTGGGGAAAGGGCGTTTTCTACTCTTAGTTTAAAGGTACTATTCTTGATATAAGAGTATAAGAGTGTAATTACATACATTGGTAGTTTATGTACTTTTATTAGTTTGTAAATGAGTCCGTTGTGCCACACTGTGTCAAAAGCTCTCTTAATATCGAGAGCCAGTAGCACAGTGCTTTGCCCTTGGTTCATTTTATTGATGGTTTCTTGTATGACTCTAGTCTTATGCTTGTCTTTAAACCTAAATTGCTCAGGCGGATAATTTGTATCGAAATGGATCTCATATTTCGATAAGATAGCTCTTTCAGTGACCTTTGAGAAGCCATTTGTCAAAGTTATCGGTCTGTACAATTCAGGTCTTCGAGGGTTTTTGCTTGCAGTTCTTGCAACAAAACTAAAACGGTTTATTAGACAATGTGCCGCTGGGTACCAGACATCAGATGTTGTTTATGCACTATGGAGCGTCACCCCATTTTAGCAATTTAGTACGTCAGCATTTAACAAACAATTTTAATAATCGATGGATAGATCGGGGTGGGCCTATTTCATGGCCTCCGAGATCGCCCGACATGACCCCTGTGGATTTCTTTTTGTGGATAAATTTGAAGAGACCAGTATATTCGAGACCCGTGCACACCAGGTAAAAGCTAATAGAAAGAATAATACAACATTGCCAATGATCCATATACAACTATGGATCGTTGACATTGTCATAACATTAGAGATAATCCTGGAATGTTGTTTCGAGTGCAACAAGAAAACATTCGTCAAATGAGAAAATGCATAAAGTACAGGGAGCCTATTTGGAAAATCTGCCTCAATAAGTAATTATGTACCTTCTTGTGTTTGTTTTACATAATAATTATAAATATCTTTATTTTAACAAAATTTCAAAAATACTTAGTTTAAATTATTTTAAAAATCAATGTTTTTATACGTGTGCTTCGACTCAATTGCCGGGTGCTTGTCCATAAATTAGGTGCATGTTAGCATATTTGCGATAAAAATAAGCATCCATTATTGAATTTTTGTATGGACGTTTGAAAACTATTGTCAATAATACATAGTTAAAAAAAAAAATAAAAACGGCTGGTATTTTATTGTGGCAATCTGTTCCATGTTACACATAACTTAATTTTTGCTGAAACGGCTTGATTTTTCTAAATAAATCTAAAGTACCTTTTTTTATAAAAAATGATCAAAGTATTGAAAAAAATCACTTTCCAGGTATGTAGATTACCATATGTCAAAAATTAAGTCCAAAAATGTGATGGTAAGTCCAATCCTGCATTCCCTGAAGATGTAAAATATCTACCATAGTGTAGTAATATGAGTCTTTATGACCAAAATAAAATATTAAAATTTCACTAAATTTTACAAGTCGGTTTAAAAGTTGGAGCCAAAAAAGTGATTCGCTAGGTATCTCTTTAGGGCCCAGTATCTTCGCTAGGGGGCACTCTTTGACAATTTTTCCTATGACAAAGTAGGGATTATTTTGGCCTTCCCTACACAATTCTGAAATTGTGCTATATACTTACCCGACACTCTGTATACACATATGGCCAAAATTACTGCATAAACCTGTTTGCAATAGTTGAGACAACATTTAAAGAATGTCTTTTCATGCATTTATTTTTGTCCTTGTGCTAACAATTTGTGGCCAAAATAAATATTATAAAAAAACTTTATCGGCCAAGCCCAGAATTAATTAAAATTCTTGAACCTTTTTAATTGTTATGTGTTAATGATGTTACTTTTTCGTCTGATAAAAATTGTTTTCCATGCATTTTTGAGATATTAGATTGCCCAGAAGCTTATTAATTATGGCGTATAACAGCGTATAATAGTATGTTTTTTAATTCACCGATTTTGGTGATGATTTTTAAGGCTGTGTAAGAAGGTGCATTGTCATGATGAACAATATATTTTTTCTTTCAAAAGAAAAGATCTGGTTCTTTTTTTTTTTTTTTCGCTTTTTTACATCCAGCTGGTCCAAAAGGCCACATTAATAGTCTATGTTTATTGTTTTGGCAGTTTGGAGGTAGGTAATTCACGAGCAAAATTCCTTTTGTATCCCCATAAACTGGTGCTAACAACCATCAAGTACTGGGTTCACAACACTCCTTGGCCTTTATATCTCTAGAGCTTTTACAAAATCTCTTTCGTTTAGGCGACGATATTTCAAAATCACATCCTGTATTTTTGTTACGCCTTTTAAAACAAGAATTTTATCACTGCACGATATTCAGTTTTTTTTTTAATTGAAAAAAATATTTGACACGTCAATTTTTAACCACTGTAAATATAAGAATGAGATGACAGATTTATATAAAACTTCACACGTGTTCATAAAAAGTACTACCATTTTCATAACGATAAAAATATGAACCTAATAGTTAATCTATTTCGACCCACCAAACATTAAAATACCAGTTAGTTTTTTTCTTTCTAACACAGTTTTTCGTGAGTGGAACTCTTTTAATGATTTCGTGTTGCCAATATTTTTAAGTCAAAGACCTAGATTTTGATTTTCTAACTGATGCTTAGTTTGTTTCTTATATCATGTTATTTTTTTTTGTCTTGGAGCAAAATAACTTTTAACAACTGTGTATCAACAGTAATAATAATCCGCCATATTGGTTTTTGTACTTTTTCTCAACCTGTTTATTTCTGTTAGAACTTTATATCAATCCTGTGTCTTAACTATTTCTGTATGTGTAAATGTTTTTATATGGTTTTTATTGGTTTTTAAGTGTTTTTGTAAGTTTTTTTGATATCATTTTAAGGAATAAAAAGAAAATTGTAAAATTCTTTTTACATTTTCAGAATTTAGCTCCCGTGTGTTAATTTTAATCTTTAAATGTTATCCATATTGTTGAGAGTACATCGAACGTGGTCTCATAAAATGGTCCAAAAGGCCACATTAATAGTCTATCGGCCGAGTGATGAACGCGTTGTTAAATTTAGCAATGGACTTAGCAATTGTTAAAAGTTAACAACGGTTTAGATGTTTAACAAAATGTCAGATTTTGACAGGTTGCCTACTAAAATCATTGAATAACACTGACAATGACGTTTTGTTAAACATTCTAAACCGTTGTTAACTTTTAACAATTGCTAAGTTCATTGCTAAATTAAATGTTGTTTATTTTTTTGCCAGTTTGGAGGTAGGTCATTCACGAACAAAATTCCTTTTATATCCCCATAAACTGGTGCTAACAACCATATTTAAAATGATGAATATTGGAAAATTGATTGCGGGGAACCTAATTTCCAACAAAAAAACCATTAAAAAGTGTTTTTTTTTTTTTATATATATATATATATATATATATATAAATATATATATATATATATATATATATATATATATATATATAAAATTTATATATATATATATATATATATATATATATATATATATATATATATATATATATATATATATATATATATATATTAGTATCTGTTTAATACTAACTAGAAGTCCTGTTATTATGCCGGAAAAGTGTTAAAGTTGGAATTAATTCAATGAAAATAATTTTCTTTAAAAATAAACTGGCCAGGAGCAGTTCCCTACTAGAACTTATCAAGCGAAGTTAGGGCTATAATTTATTTTTTATCCTAGGACAGTCACGAGGGATTAAAGCTTGAGCCTGTGTATAAGACGCGAATTGAAGGATGTTTTAAATTACTACGTAAATTTTGCTGTAAAATATAACTTTATCAAAGTCCGATAGCGAAAAGAGGCCCAAAAGTCGCTCCGAGCAATTTTGTGGAGTGCACGTTTGAAATAAGACAGCGCACCTAAACCATATTGGTCATATTTCAAATTCCATAACTGGTGAACTAGGCATTTGGTCTTGACAAACTTTAAAAGCCTATTTCCCTGCAAATTAAATATAAAAACATCAGGTCCGTAAAGGTTTTCCTATTGTTGGTACAGCGGGTATTTCAGAAATCTAACGCGACACACAACTATTCCCGGTAGCGTAACAAGGCAGCCTGGGGACCTGGTGCCATATGATCTTTATTGGGCTCTCTTTTCTCTCAAATAACGATAATAATATAAGTATTCAATTTTTAACAAACCCAAAGTTTATGTATTGTATTAATTTAATACTGATAAGTAACATAAAACTACTTATTTATAAATACTGATTGTAAAGTAAGAAGGTTAAAAAAATATCCTGTATCTAGTAACTTAGATTGACTAGGCTGTTGGTCTTTTGAATATATATATATATATATATATATATATATATATATATATATATATATATATATATATATATATATATATATATATATATATATATATATATATATAATTAAAAAAGATAATGAACAGAAACAAACATTTTGGCAGTAAAATTAAAATAAGGGATTAAACAAATAATTCGAAAAGTTTCTTTTCCCAGCTTTGTGTTTGCGAATTCATTTACCACATTAGTGAATTCCATTTTAAATGCGGCCTAAGACTCGATTGAAAGTAAAGCGAGGCTACTTAATCTACTTTGGCCCATTTGCGATCTTAAGTAATCTTCTAATATTTACTAAATCACCTCTTACAACTTACCACTGTAACATGTAATGTAAAAAACCATAAAAACAATAAATCTGGCCAAAATCTCTTCACTGTAGCATCAAAGTAACATAGCAACATGAAGGGGCCATTTTCATGCATCGTTTTTCAGTTCATAAAGAAAGACCCTAAACATCCCCCTTCGTTCATTTTTTAATCCTCAGTGTATCTGGACTGTAGAATCTGCTGCCTGCAAAGGTTTTTCTTTTCTCTCCAAACCTCCAAATCTTTATAAGTACCTCGTTACTTTAATTAGGACACCCAAAGTACTTCAGTACTAAGGCTTTGAACCCTCGTGAACTGTCCCAAGATAAAAAAAACTATTTTAGTAATCTGTGGCCGATTTATTACAGGACACCCGTTATTATACGTTAATCGTTAAACCATGATTAATGTATGTGTACCTTTTCTCGAAGTAAAATAAAAATGACATAAATTAAGTAGTATGTAAAACTGTACAATAAAATTTACTTTTGGTTTTATTAAGGTATATGTGTTGTGCTTTAAAAAACCTTTTTACTAGCCAGGCTGTGGAACTTCATCGTTTTGCCCCCATAAAAAAGAACATTACAGTGGTTTTTTGAAAAAAAAAGTGTCATATAAATTTTATTTTTTTAAAACGTTCTTTAATTCTTCTTATATTAACAGTATATTCTAAAAAGTGTTAAACGTTTTGGAGCAAATAGGATCATAAGAATTATATTACCAAGGGTGATGCAAAAGTTTTACCCACCCTTTATAATGTAGTATGTTAATAGCAAAGTATCACACTCACGATGAAGTTACAGCCTAATGCTTTTTATCTTTTTTTAACGGCTTGGTACCTTAATTATTAAAGGCCTAATGACTATTTAACATAGGGCATGTTTGTATTGTATCTTATGGGAAATTTAGTCGGTAAGTTTATTTTATTTAATCGTCTTTTTTAAATTAAGATCTTAAAAGATTTTTGAACAAAGTCCTAGCTGAAGCTCTGCAAGGATCAGGGACAGATGGGCGCTAAAATTATTACCGGGCATTTGGAGTGATGCGGCGCCATAAGAGTTTTGTCTTTACACCCCCCCCCAATACACACATATAAATTAAATTCACTTTTTTTGATGAAGTATATTTACATTACTGAGAACACCAAGAAATGCGACAAAAATTGGTACATTTTTGAAAACGAATTTCATAGTCTTGTTCTTTATCGACTTCATCATTATCTTTGATTTCCTCTTTGTCTTTGCGTCCGGAAATTCTCCGTCATCATTGTCTTCAGCTTCGATTGAACTTAAGCCATTCTTCAAATTTGGCCAGTTCTTAGCAAGGTGAATCAATTCTTGTCTCAAACGTTGTGGTAGCTTCTTTTACTGACTCGTCCTATATTGTATCCAGTTGGACTGAAAACATTTCAGCTCGATTTATTTTTTCACTTATTGCTTTTTGCATTAAACATTTGATTGCTAAAATAATGTAATTAATTGTAGTTTTTGATATCAAGGTTACAAAACCTGTTCTTCTTTTGGGTCCAGCGTCATGTGCTGCTGTTTTGCTATCTGCGATAGCTCTGCCAAGATGGGAACTCAGGGTCGAATCGTATTTTCTTAGGAGTAGGACCAACTCTAAAAAAATCCATGATGTAATTCAGATTCATCTAAAAGATAGGCAGCTTCATTTTTGTTACCTCGATAACTCAAGCCATTACACACGCATTATTTTGATCCAAGAAGAATGCTTGAGCGCAAATCGAATACTCATGACTGACTTCGTGTTCTTTAATGCGAGTATAATGACGAAAATCAGCTTATAAAGCTTTTTTTCCTAAAGAATATGTACACTTACGAACCTTATTTCCCTAAAAAAAGTTGTTCTCCAATCGGTTGGTAGAATCAGGTGGTACAAAATAATCGTGTCACCTAGTTGAAGACCTAAAGTATCTTCTTCGGCTGTATTAAATTCAACATTCATTTCTTCGGTTTCATGATAACAGTAGTGCTGTTCAATTTCAGATTCATTTGTAGGTTAAGGTTCGTTCGTTGTTCGCTCTGTTTCAATATTTTCGACCGTTAAAATGTTCGTATGTAGCGACGTCGACAGGAATGTTTCTATGTTGTAATTGTGATCGTGTTGATCAGGCGTTTACATTTTTGTATTTTCTTCGATGTAAAAACTGTCTAGTTTTTTACATTTTGTGGCACTTTTTTCAAACTCAATTTTACGCCTATTATGTAACTTCTCTGCGCCACCCATCTTTTTTCTCGACTCAATAGGATCCATACTTATTTCCTTTACATCATAAAGTCTAAGTGTATTATCTTTTTAAGCCTAGCCTACAGTTGTCTAATACTTAACGCTACTTACTGGATAACATTGTCAATAGCGCCGCGCGCCGACGTTATTTCAAGATTAGCCGTAGCCGCTCTCGCATGTTAGTGTGCTGCGCACACCCATTGGCGCGCTTCAGTAAAAAAAATACATTTTCAGTGTACGTTTGGTCAGACAATCTGCGCCAAGCGGCTAAATAGCGTATTATATGCACATTTTTCACTGCAAGCCGCTTGCGTATGATTATTTATTTTTTAATTTTTGTAAAGAGTTACTTTTTCTTTTTAACGTACCGGCGCTGCAGTATCTAAATCGCGGCGGCGCACCGGGCATTTGCCCGGCTTGCCCTATGGCCCATCCGTCACTGGCAAGGATCCCCGATTTGTGGGGCCCCGGTGCTTTAAACCAAACTGTCCGATCATAGGTACGCCACTGACTTTTCCTGGTCACAAACACCTCCCATTGCGAAAAAAATACTGCGACTGCAAACTTCTAAAATACCCCCTAAATATCGATATTACCGCTCCTGTTTCAGGGCGTTCCCAATAAAATGTGCAGTTTTTAGAATTTTTCAGAAATCTCAGAAACCACTTGACATAACTATCCCAATTTTTTTTCAGGTAATTAGAATACTTAGGTGAATTTACATACCAAATTTCATATCTTTATGTGGAGCGACAACGAAGTTATGATGTGTATCAAGAAAATCTATATATATATATATATATATATATATATATATATATATATATATATATATATATATATATATATATATATATATATATATATATATATAGAAAATAATTTTTTATACAGTGTAAAATAGTGTGACGTACATGGTGCATTTTTTTAAATGAAACACTGTGTATTTTTTTATATATTTAGGTACCTCTTGTAGTAAACTATCTTCCTCTAAAATTTTGTCAATATCGGTTCAGTAATTTCAGAGAAAAAAAGATAAAATATAAAAAAAACTGTTTTGCACCATTGTATTTAAAAATGAATAAAAATACCCATTGGGCTTGATTAATAGAATTGAACAAAGAACTTATTAAGTAGGGTTATATCAGTCGCTTATGTCATGTTTGGTTAATTCGAACTGTACAGGGTGACCAAAATTTAGTGTCAAACTCTGCAAATTTGAAAGCACTTTATTTTTCTTATTTTAAATACGAGCCCCTGTATATTTTTAGGTCGTTAGATGAAGAATTAAAAAACAAACATTTTTCTAATTATAACCCTATCGAAATTCCTGACACATTAAAAGTTATTCGTTGAAAACTCATTTTCGCATCTATTTTAATAGCAATAACATTGAATAAAAATGATAGGTGGCCATGAAAAACAATTTATTGACATTGGAGTTTATTTAACTTACAAAATCTTAGTTTGACATATTATAAAAATTCGAGTAAATAATTATTATTTATTAATTGAAATAAAACTAATTTAAAAAAACCTTTAAATGTTAAATAAACCTAATTTTTAATTTTTAATACTTTCGGCTAACATTTATGTAACTTCAACCAATTTCTAGGTAATAATTAACGTTATTAGGAAACTTTAATGTCAATAAATTGATTTTCATAGCCACCTATCATTTTTATTCAATGGTATTACTATTAAAATACATGCGAAAATGAGTTTTCAACGAATAACTTTTAATGTGTCAGAAATTTCGATAGGGTTATAATTAGAAAAATGTTTGTTTTTTAATTCTACATCCAACGACCTAAAAATATACAGGGGCTCGTATTTAAAATAAGAAAAATAAAGTGCTTTCAAATTTGAAGAGTTTGACACTAAATTTTGGACACCCTGTACAGTTCAAATTAACCAAACATGACATAAGCGACTGATATAACCCTACTTAATAAGTTCCTTGTTTAATTCTATTAATCAAGCCCAATGGGTATTTTTATTCATTTTTAAATACAATGGTGCAAAACAGTTTTTTATATTTTATTTTTTTTCTCTGAAATTACTGAACCGATATTGACAAAATTTTAGAGGAAGATAGTTGACTACAAGAGGTACCTAAATATATAAAAAAATACACAGTGTTTCATTTAAAAAAATGCACCATCGTGACGTCACACTTTTTTGCCACACCCTGTATAACCAAAATTATTTTTCTGAAATGCACCGTAGGTTAAAGGTAACGTCTGCAAAATATGAAAATTTTACAGTGAATAATAAATGAGCTACATAAGACGGGAGGTGAGCTGCAGGACCCTGTAAAATTTTATTTTATAATATTTTATTATATATAATATATTTTTATATATATAATATATAAAATATATATATATATATATTATATATATATATTATAGATTTATTCTAATCTTTAATTTACAAAATTTAATTACCTTTTGTCTCTACTGCGTCTTTAAGTAAGTACCCAAAACGCTTAGACGGTACACACTACTACACCATATTCCATACCATGCTACGCGTTGTAATGCAATGTAATTTAAAGCACAGTGTGAAAACGAGACTTTTGGTATCGTAGCGTGGCATTGCGTTGTTCCAGAAAAATGCAATCGACACTCGTTTTATCTAATGCAAAATTTGACGTTGATTGCATTGAAAAGCGTCTCCTGGCATGGTGTAGCGTGGCATCGCAATACATAAAGGTGTCTCTACCCTAAGGTGAATTCAGGTAGTAAAAATATAGTTTTTTCAGGTGCTAACTATGTATATTTTTTCAGCAAGTAGATAAAAAAAATAGCTAAGTCACTATTTTAAGTTACGTCATATCATTTTGGTAGTAAAGTAGTAAAAAACTGGAAATGAACAACTTGACGGTTGCAAAGTACAGTTTGATAAACATCTTGTTTACCCTATTTTGATTATTCAGTCAGATGTGAAAATTCTGTTTTTCGCAAGCTTAATAAACTGCGCACCGGAGTAAATACCTGAAATCGGATTTTTAAATTGGATTACAGTAAGCTAAATCAGTTTCGAGAAAAAATTATACATAAAAGATGGTAAAAATAAAATTATCCATACATTACAAAAAATAAGTACAAAAATATGATTGTCATGTTGTTTTTAGTAAAAATTAAAATTTTAGAATTTTTATCCTACTATATTTTAGATTAGATACAGACATTTTGCGATTAATCACGTAACAATATTAAAATACGAAATCGGTAAAAGCGGTGACCCGTCAAAATTGCCCCCACAAAATAGCCCCGTCAAAATAACTTTGAACTAAATGGCCTGAATACATTTTTGCCCATGAATAGCTCCGACAAAATTGCCCTAAAAACTGTTTTTTTTTTTTTTTTGGTGTGTTTATTATTTCTTTTATTACCTATTAAAATGCTTGATGCAACATTATTTATTATTTCAAATGTAAGATTATGACAGATTCCTCTTAAATAATCTATTATACAATAATTATAGTCGTTATTTTTAACTGACGTTTAAAATCTTCTATCCAATCAAATATAAATATTTTTAAAGAACCCTTATATTTTAACCTGCTTGAAATCGTTCCATCTCTAGTTCTGGTTAGTACGGTTGTCCTTAAAAAAAAAGGCAAATTGTCATCTAATAATTAAATGAGCCTGACAGTAATTCATATATATATATATATATATATATATATATATATATATATATATATATATATATATATATATATATATATATATATATATATATATATATATATATATATATATATATATCATATAGATTTTCTTTAAGCATAGAGGTTCCTTAACGAAAAGTAAAGAAAAATCATAGTCCTGGTAGGTATGACTACTAAGCTTGGTTGCTTTAAAATGACGCCGCCTCCAAATAAATGGATAACTCCGGGTCCAGCCAATTCGATTACACGTGTTTCACCCTTGTTGAGGATGGTCACACCGAATGTAGGCCGTAGACTTGTAAATTCATTTATATATATACAGGGTGAGTCGGGAGGAACGCACCAAAGTCCAGGTGTGTATCGTACACGTAAAACTAATTTTAAAAAACCCATATGTTCTTATACGATTCTCATTTGTTTTTAAAATATAGCGTGGCATTTTATAAGACTTTAATCGTACAAACTCAAAAATAAACGTGTCAAACACACTGACACCGACACTAACACATGTCAGAACAACAAAACGAACCAAACAATTGGTACCCACAGCATTTGTGATAAAAAGAGGTAAACTATTGAAACTGTTTTAATTACTCTATAATTTGAAAACAAATAAGAATCGGATAAGAACATATCAGTTTTTTTAAATTACTTTCACGTGTACAATACTCACCTGGAGTTTGGTGCGTTCTTTCCGACTCACCCTGTATATATATATATATATATATATATATATATATATATATATATATATATATATATATATATATATATATATATATATATATATATATAATATATATATATATATATATATATATATATATATATATATATATATATATATATATATATATATATATATATATATATATATATATATATATATATATATATATATATATATATATATGCAGTATAACATCAATTGGTTGGCATTATTAAGGGATTTAACCGCGTTTTGCAATAAACATTCATCATGACTGGATTCAGAATAAAAATTTTCACTAATCCCGTGGAAGACTAACAGTTCCATTTTCCAGTTCTAGTAAATGAGAAGAAAAACAGAGCAACTTCGCTTAGATGCACAAATGTAATTTTGATTGGATTAACTTACTTCCACTTTTGGCGATGAAGCCCCATCCTTTGCCATTGTGAAACGATGGTATAACATATTTAATTGTTGTCGCCGCGCCGTTCGCTCACCGGCTCATGTCGTAAGGGACGTTTACGATGAATTGCGTCAGAAAAAACTGATGCTGTGCAAAACAAATAATCATCAGGAGAAATACTGTAAGATGGAGGCACTTAGGCATTAATTCCACCAGCATATGTAATATATTGCATAATCATTCAGCCGTCAGAAAGGCTTGCTTTTGTTGGATCCCACATATTCTGTTAATTGGTGCAAGCAGATGCTGAAAAAATACAACTCCGGTGCTTTAAAAGACGCGTATAGGACGAATCATGGTTCTTTGCGTATGAGCCAGAAATTAAAAATAAACTAAATCCAGCAAGTTGTTTGCGCTCGAACCACTTGTAAACTAGTCATGTGGCAACAGCGCCTTTACAAGAATGTACAACAGTCAATTCTGGATGATACACAACCATTTGTTTGGCCGAATTCTATGGTGAAATGCAGAAAAAAAAGCGCCGTCGGATAATTTCTTATCAACACAATGCCAGCTGTCACACATCTAATCGTCGTCATACTAACCACAACCAATAACCGACTATTTAGGCACAAAAAAAATTAATTAATGGGTGATAGGCCGTCAAGTTCTGATTTGGTGCCAACGGACTTCTTTTTGTTACTGAACGTCAAGAATAAATTAAGAGGAAAACAGTATTTGTAGGCAGAAGAAGCCGTTGATGCATTCAAAAACCATATTTTTGAGGGGTCTTAAGCCTAATGGAAAAATGCTTTGACAAGAGTTTGGATGCATCCAGAGGTTTATGGATCATAAGGGAGAATATTTTGAAAAACACATTTTTAGAAGCATTTTTATTCAGCTTAATATTATGTAGTGCTCCTAGTATATATGAAAACGTTAGCTGTTCTCGTTTCTCTCAAGTAAGGTTGCCAATATACATATGGTACTCTCCATGTACTTTGCGCGTAATACTGATTTTGTTGACCCACAGGTCTCTCTTTTTTATATTGGTTTTATAGTATTGTGCTTATTGCCAACTTTTCCAATTCTTCTTTTTATTCATCTTTAAGTTGTACCACTAGTAAACAGCCTTTTTAAAATAGTTTTTTTAGAAAGTTTTTTAAACATCATTTCACATTTATTTTCGACTATATCGTCCAATGGCTTTTTTACAGGTAGATATTCTCATTTTTTTAATAAACTAGTGGTTAAAAACATTTATAAATTGTTGGGTATTTCTGCTAAAAGCCTCTATCGATATTTTTTACATCAATACTAAGCTTCTTATTGAAAACTTTAGCTACTTAAAGCTAACAGATGACTTTAATAATTTGTAACACCTTGCTGCTGAAATAAAGCAAAACTTTTAATAAGTTATTTTTACTTAAGTTTTTCAAGACTTCGAGTTACGAAGCTGTGGCAAAATTTATTGACGACCCAAAAAGAAACTTGTAGATTTATCGGAGGTTAATAAAATATATTTTATTTACCAGAAATGATAAAAGTTTGATTTTTTATGGTACTTATGAGTGGCCAAGTCCTGCAAAACAAAGAATCATTAGGCTTGCTAGCGTTACTTTCGGTCATTACCTTATAAGATAAGATATATAGATCGCCAGTCACAGTGTAAGCCACAACAATTGTCAGAAAGCTTGGATTTTCAAGCCAGAATGAACTTCTTTCCTTCTTACTTCCATAGTCTATGTGCATTCCGAACTAGACCCATATTTGGAAAATAGCTTCTCCCACAACTCTTTATTTTATCCAAAGAAGAGCTATTTGCCTTATAAAAGACTCCACTCGCATTACGAGCTAAATCTGCTCCTCTTTAAAAAGTATATACATGAATACTGTATTAAACAATTAAACAGTATAGTTTACCCCCTTGCAGCTCCCAAAAGAGCAGCAGAAATTGTCACTCTCATGCATTCGTTTACAGTCCACCTGGAGATGCTACGAACTTTTCACTTCGTCGACAATTTTTTCATAACTTTTGTAGTGTCAAAACTGTCTCCGAATCAAAATTACATTTGTGCATCTAAGCGAAGTAACTCTGTTTTTCTTCTCGTTTACTAGAACTGGAAAATGAAGCTGTTGGTCTTCCACGGGAATGGTGAAAATTTTAATTCTGAATCTAGTCATGATAAATGTGTATTGCAAAATGCAGTTAAATTCCTTACTGATGCCAACCATTTAATGTTATACTGCACGAAAAGGTTGTTTCAACTTAAGCTAGAATTCCACTGGCAAGTCATCAAATTTTACTTTCTCTACTAAATAATTGCATTTTGCTTGGAAGTTTTAGCTTTGCAGTCTTTTAATCATTGCACAAACTGATTTCTTCTCTTAAAAAAGTATTCTTTTTTAGATCCTGTAACAAAATGGATCACGTTTTACTGAAATAAAGGATATTCTGTTTTTATATTTTATTTTTTGCTGCTT
The DNA here is from genome assembly GCA_019359885.1 of Listronotus oregonensis. NCBI lineage: Eukaryota > Metazoa > Arthropoda > Insecta > Coleoptera > Curculionidae > Listronotus > Listronotus oregonensis. The sequence goes on along the minus strand of JAHBCN010001653.1, from coordinate 82,931 downwards.
TTTTAAATTATTTTTAATAATTCTTCCAATAAGTGATAGACATACAAAAAGACGAAGAGACAGATAGACCGAAAGACACGAACATTTTGTAAAAATTTGCATTTTTATTATTTATTGCCCAAAAAATGTTATTATGTAAAAATAAATATTTTAATTTTTACGCTTTCTGTCACTTCCTGGAATCTTAAATTAATTTAAGGCAAAAGTGCTAAATATCGCAGAAAATGTTAGTGTAATCTCAAAGAGGACAGCTTACAGCCTAATTTACATCAAATATCGTAGATAAACCATGCTAATAGTTAAGGATATGTTGGGTTAATTTAAATCAAAGCAATATTAAAAAATTAATTTTAAAAAATCTATTTTTGAAATTTTTAAATTAAAAAAAGGATCATCAGCTATAGGTTTCATAACAGCTTTTAAAAATATGCACCTAAAAAAGAAAAAAAACACTAATTAAAAAGAAATAATTTGGGGGCATTTTTCTTACACTAAATATCACTTTCTAGAAAGGTCAACTTTCAATGGAAATATTTTAGTGAGTAATCACAAAATAGAAGGGAAAAGGAAACAAAAAACCTAAAAATTTATTTGTTTTTAAAGAATTTGCAACAATCATGAAAATATACTGTAACTAGATATTTGAATATTTGCTTAGATGATAAACACATTAAAGGAAAACTGAAAACTTCTCAAATTTTACATCCTAACCTTTCCTTAAATTACTTCACTGCAAAAATTTCAATAAAATAATTAATTTTATTTTAGCTTTAGTTTTATATAAAGTTAGTCACAATATAAAGGCGTTTCTTATTAAAAGAAGCACCACAGATTTCTTAAAATATTGTAACAATAAAACGGTCTAAGATTTTTGCGTTTTGACATTTCAGTAATTTATTGCTACCCTTTTCTATTTTCTGTCTTATTCCGCACTCATGTGAAATAAATTAATTATGTTTTTACTCAAAATTAAATTAGAAAATATTTTTATTGAAACGTATCAAAAAATGAGACGCTTTTAAAAGCGAAAAATAATAGTGTCATTTTTTTAACTATGCACAAGATGGCTATTTCATAAATTTTTTTTAAACACAAGGAAGGCCACTAAATGGCTCTGTTCAATCCTCTTTGAATGACCCTGTACATGGACAATGAATAACTTAGAGTACGTTTATATCGACAGCCTAAAGCTGACTTGAGATAGCGCTGCATTTTTAGGCGGCTCAAAACAAAAAAGATATAAATTAACTTATTAACTTGAAGTGCGCAAGCACAACATAAAAATAAATAAGGCTGACTTTACTGAATCGGGTTTTTTGTCTCCAAAAATGGATTAAACCAAAGACAATTGTAGTTATTACTACAATTGTCTTTAATTAAACGAACAAATCCAAATAATAAAATACTCGGCAAGCTTATTTTATTTTATTTGCCAAAAATATACAGTTCTGTTTGATAAATGGCTATATGGCAATATAACATTGTTTTTTATTCTGTTTAACAAATAATTACCAAGTTATATTAGGTTTTTTGTCATAAAAAAATATATACATATATAAATTAAAGTGGTTTTCAAATGCGAATGTAAATATACATAAACATAATCGTAGAGAATATTTTAAACAGAATATCGTTTGTACTGTTGTCGAGTAAACAAAATTAATTTCAGTTTTATGATCAAAAAAACACATGCTGCCTTTGAACAATTCCCATCAAACGTATCCCTGTAAAAATGTAATTTTAAATAGAAATATTTAGTTTAATTTTAAAAAGATGCACAGACAAATAAATGGCATTTACAAAATGTGTACTTGAAAAAGAAAAAAACAAAATAAAAGCCAAATTATTTTTTTTTCATTATTTTTATAATTATGACAACTACTTTCTTTTAAAAATTTACTGAAATGCTTATGAATTTGTCATCTGAATCAGTCAGTGAATGTTTTATAGCCTTACGCGTTTTAAATTTTTTTACCAAATAAAAATGGGTAAACAATGTAATTTTTTTATTTTGACAGCAAACAAAAAGCAAACATAAAAGCTCTATTAAGGTTTGACCATTGATTAACCTTTTTCGGAATATCTTTACATGTTTCAACTCCTTTTAGAGAAAATTATGTGAAAACTTGACCTTTGACTTCAAAATTAATAACATATGGGCAATAAATCATAAGTGGAGTAAATTTCGTCCTTCAGTTCTGTAGGATCAATAACTAATTTAGTTAAAGGGTACAGTTTTGTTAGCTGTCCCATAAAATAACATGTTTTTCTCTGTAAAATCTTATAAAAATAAATAGATAAGTGCAGTTCTAATAACAGGCATACCTTAGAGCACTCCCATTAAGGTCAAATTTCATGTTCATCGCAATTATATATTAATCACTACAGATGGAATATAAATAAGCTAATTAAAGGGAGTGTTAAAGTGTATGTGGTTCAATGGGTATTTAATCAAGCCGAATTTTTATGGAGAATATTTGCTTAATCGTTCCTGTTTGCATTTGAATTATCTAAATCGTTGGGTAGGTACTAATAGATTCACAAAATGGCCGGTAAGATCTCCGGATTTGATCCCACTGGATTTATTTTTTCGGTGTCATTTAAAAAAAATAGTTTACGAGGAATGGATCCAAAAATTTGCTAATTAAATTAAATAAAATTATTGCAGCCTAATCTCCGCCTGGTTGATCCATGGGTGAGAATCCATGGATGCCACTGCCGGTCCCAAGTCAGGATAAAGGAGGAGGGTTAAGAATAGGATTAGCACCCCTATCTCGAAAAAGACCTATTGCTGTGAAAACTACAAGGAAGTTTAAAGGTGTATGGAAGCCCAATGCTATGGCCCATTCGATCAAAAAATGTCCAGCCCAGTATGAAAATAACTGTCAGAGTTGGCCCCGCCGATTTTGCGCAATAACGAAATTCCACGAAATAATTTAATGTGTTGTCTACTTACACACTGATAAATCAGTGTGTAGTTAGGCAACACATTATACTTTTATGAGAGCCGTATTAGTTTCGATTGTTTTGCTTTGTGTGATTATATTTTGTGGTTGCAGAAGTTTTTTGGATTGATAAAAACCTTGTTATTTTAGTGATTAGTGTTTATTAAATTGTGACTATAATTTTGTGTTTATTGTTTGTTACTTATAATATCGTAACAAAATGACTAGAGGTTGTATGGTTTAATCTTGAAAATCTAAAGGTAACATACCCGGCATTTTTTACTTTAGGTAAGTATTTCTTATATTTAAATTAGGTGCTTCTTATGAGACGTAACGTTAGGTAACCGAATAAATAATAATATATCAATTATGAATTATAGAAAATGAAAATTTCATAGGAAATAGCAGTGAGAAAAGTAAGATAATCTTAACTATCTTTTAGATGATTTCCACAATGTTTGTGTATTTCTGTGGATTATTAAAAAGAAATAAGGTTTACATTTAGGTACTTTTATTTCATTTAATAATTTAGTACATTCTTTTAAAGGATCAAAATTATTAATTACCAGGCAAATTTTAATATATACAGGTCCCTCTAATTAAATAAAAGAAAGTACAATTTTATGTTAAAGTTCCTTTTTGCTTTTTCTGTATTTGTTTAAAAAGAAATTAGATTTTTGGTTTCTTAAACTTACATTATCAACTTTTTAAGCTCGACATACTGTAGACACATAATATTTAACGGTTACTGTTACAATGGATACCTAGGTACCAAAGGTTACTAAACATTTTTAACCACTGTTATTCTGTCTCATGAATGTTTGTTATTAGTGAAAAGTATATGCCTAAAATGCAGTTATAAAAATTTACACTTTTTAATGTACAACCACAATCTTAGGATAAGATTAAACTCATTTACCCTATCTTGCCCTTCTTTTATCACAAAATTGGTGATAACTACATGAAACTATCATACAATGTTTGAAAGTTATTTTTAAAAAATCGTGTTTTTATTTATTTACAAAGATTTTTGGTAAAAATACAAAACTCCCAAAAATATCGACCATTTAAATAGAAGGCTGTAAAGTGGCGCCATCTATTCTTTCCATATTATATCAGATGATATAAAATCCAATATTACACAATAATTTTACATATTCTATGGTAGTGTCGTTTAATAACCAACAATTTTGTGCAAAAAATAAAAAAAAAACAGTGAATGCTTGAATTTGACATTTGATGATGTCAACTTTATAGATAGTAACAAAGAATTATGAAAGTCCGGCTCTGACCTACTATTCATTGCGCAAACTCCGCGGGGCCAATCCCCCGATTCCCGCGGCCCTGCACGCCTGGACAATTTTGTTCTACAGTATTGGGCTTCCATACACCTTTAAACTTCCTTGGAAAACTAACAGTAAGCCTTGGAACTGGACTGATCAAAGAAAAGAACGACGAATGCTAACATGGAATATTCTTAGTTGGTATCAACCCGGAGCATTAGATCAAACAATCAAAATTTTGGAGTCAGTTGAAATGGACATTACGGCAATTCAGGAAATTAAATGGCCGGGCAAGAACCATGTGAAAATCGGCAACTTCATAATCTTCTACAGTGGTGATAACCAAGACACCGGCTTTATTGTAAAGGAAAATTTAATATATTCGGTAATAAAGTTCCATCCGATCAACGAACGACTCTTAGAGGGAATTGGTACAACTACTCTTTAATAACTGTGCATGCACCTACTAAAGAAAAATCCGAGAAAGAAAATAATTTATTCTACAAACAACTAGAAAACTTGATAGACTCTCTCCCCAGACAGGACAGGCAACTAATTGATTACCTACCGGATAATCGCACTGTCAGGCTTGTATTGAAGGAAGCACCAGTTGGTAAAAGTCCCCTAAGCCGCCCCCGATTTCGATGGAGAGACAATATTGCCAAAGACCTAAGGGCAATGGGCATCCAAAATCCACTTGATGCCATGAGTGACTGACAACAATGGAGGACTATTGTGAAGTCTGGAGAGCCAAGAACAAAAACCCACGGAGTAAGTAAGCAACGCCTGGCGTCGATTTATTTTCTGTTTCAAGTAACGCTGTTAACTGAAATTTTTATATTCATATATGGTGTATGATTTATGTTATGCAGTATTCCTCATTAAAAAATGGCTTAATAAAAATCACATGGGTCATTAACTTTAAATTGTTAAAAACGCCATTTAACGCGCTCAAAACTAAATCAATCCAAAAAGTTACTCCTAAACACGAAATACAAAAAATATAAAAATGTAAAAAACTAAATCCGCTCTTAGTCCGTAAATTGCCTTAAATTTGCCATAAACTTATCGAAATAATATTTTTTGCTGTTGGTAAAGAAACATCAAAAGTAAGATTTTCAATCTTTGCCTTGTTTTTCCAAGGAAAATATACGTAGTGTTATTTTTAAGGGTGGTTTAAGTTACTGATCGATACTTACGCTAATTTATGAGTAATTTTTTGTGCCTGTTTTATACAAAATATGACTCATATAGTTTTCTTTAACCGCATTTTTCTTAAAGCGAATAAGAACCGTTATTTTAATACAAAGTATTGACTTGATTTTAAGCAATTACTATATTATTGGATTTGTGATATTGTGGGTATTTGCGATAAAGTGAGAGGCAGTTTATTAATGTGAGACTTGGGTATTTAAAGGCATTGATTCAAAATACCTAAAATATTACTCTTTTTCGATAGTAAAATTGGACCCCGAAAAAAAAGTAAACGTGTAAAAAGTGTTATTTACAAGTACTCATACCCGTGAAAGTTTTTGAACATCGCCAAAAAAGAACATTCATTAATACAGACAGATCAGTAAGAAACTTACCAAGTCAAAAAAGAACTTGGTCTAATTTTAGATCTCAGTACATTAAGAGGTCTAGATTTTTGGATAGGAACTTCTGTTCTTGAACACTGTTCTTGGTGGGATTTTATTACGTGTTAGATATATTATACCAAAACCACATAGGTACCAAGCCATCTAAAAATCTCAACATTAGAAAAGTTCTTTTTGACTTGACAAGTTTTTTACTGATCTGTCTGTATTAATGAATGTCCTTTTTTTATTTCACTTCACATATTTTTTTTCACAAGTAATAAGAATACTTTTGTGAATTTACAAACAAAATCTTATACCTTTATGTGGCATGATAACGAAGTTATAATGGAGGAAAAAATGCTAAAACCTTTCGTGAAATATACACACTACGTGCGTCAGGCCGGAACTTGGCCCGGCGCACTATCGATATTGATTCGAAGTTAGATATTAACTGTAACTCTGTCAAAAACTGACACTCATCTGCATAAAACTTTCTAAATTTTACTTTGGAGCCAGTGGTTGCTTGTAAAGGAGGGAATAAAAATCATAAACGTACTCAAAAGGTAAATGTCTGGAGCGGTATTTATGGGAAACATGTTATTGGGCCATACTTCATTGATGGTAACTTAACTGGTCAAAAATATTTGGATCTTTTGCAACAGCAGATAGTTTCAGAAAATAGACGATTGGCAGGTCCTCGATTTAATGAAGTGTGGTTTCAACAAGATGGCTGTCCAGCACATAATACACGTTTGGTTTTGGATTATTTAAATAATACTTTTCCAAACCGTCTTATTGCTGGATTGAGAGCTACAATACCGTGGCCCGCTCGCTCTCCTGATCTGGCTCCTAACGATTATTTTCTTTGGGGTTATGCAAAATCCAAAATTTATGGATTTCGGGATGATCGCGCTATGAATCTTGATGAATTGCGTGTAAAAATTCGCTATGTTTTTCAAACAATTACACCTGTGATGTTAAACAATATTCGAAGAAATTTCTATGATCGCTTAGGACATTGTTTAGCGGAAGGCGGTGGATTGTTTGAATACTTGCTTCATTAATTAATTTATTTAGATTTTTTTTTTTGTTTTTACTTAATTTTTTTATGTAGAATAATTTTTTTAGTTTTTAGTAGGGATTTTTTAGAATAACATGTTTTCTTTCCTTAGAATCGAAACAAAAATTTCATTATTGTTTTGATTCAAAAAAACTCTGATAAGCAATAGCGAATTTTATCTCCTACATGCGTAAATAATTATGAAAAACATGAAATACGGCAGTACATCCCAACCCGTCCGTTACTGAGGATTAAACGAAAGCGCGCCGGTTGGTCGCGCGAACCTCGGCTGCAGTGCTTAGAGGGTAATCGCAAATTCGTCCGGTCCATTGCTATATACCTAGTAGGGTGCCCCTGTCTGTATGTATACATACATATATTTACTATACTTATTAAAAAAATATAAGCATATATTTAAAAGAAAAAAATATTTGAAACAAATTATGCTGCACAAAATCTCTACGTTCTGATTGGGCAGTCCTCGTGCTAGACCGTGGAATCAGTTATCTTTTGATCTGTAGCTGGATTCTCATAAATCCGCCCGTTGACGGTCAAGCCACGGAAAGACTGGAATATGCAACATACCATCTGTTGGCAACAACACGACGAGGCCGCGGCTTGGTATGGGACTCCTACATATTCGCCCATCAGTTTTCTGCGTTAAAAACAATAAGGTATTTTTTTATGAAAAGTGAAGACCCAACAATTTAAAATATTTTCTTGTAAATAATTAGTTACTTTTTTATGAACTGGTAGTTACTTACTTTTACAAAATGAGAATTTTTTTATATTGTGACAGTCCACGGAGGCTGATGCCTGAGTACTAACGTACCGTGGGTGTCTTAAGTGTGGTGAGAGGGAGTTTGTTCACATGGGTCTTAAATATTTGAAGACTGTGAGAAGAAGGAAAAATTTCTGCGGGCAGCAAACTCGACAGTCTTGACACTCTAGAGAGGAAGGAACAAAGAAAGCGGAAAGTTCGGGGCCTCTCTAACTGAACTGTAAAAGGATGCATAAAAGTTGCACTACGTGTTGCTCTGCTGGGAGCTGCCAGAGAAGGAATTATACTGGCCAACTCCTCTGAGCAGAAGCCGTGAAAATACCTATGGAAGAGCCACAGATCCCCTACAGCTTGACGGTGGGCAAGAAGAGGAAGCCTGTCTGTAAGCGTGGGATCATTATTAAGACGAACGGTTCTTCTTTGAATGAAATCCAGAATGCTAAGTGTTGTAGGGGACGCCATTCTCCAGACATGAGAACAATATTCTAAAGAGAGTCTGATTTGGGATACATACAGAGTATACAGATTGGAAGAAGAGAAATACTTTCTGGCTCGAAAGAGGAATCCCAGCCTCCTTGAAGCTGCCGAGGCTATGGATATTATGTGCTTGTGCCAGTTGAGGTTATTCTCATAAGTAACGCCGACAAGATTAAATGACTTTTTGTTCTGGAGAACTTGGCTGCTCATATGTAACGGATGAGCATTGGCAGACTTTTTCCGCGACAGCCAACATGACTGTTTTTGAGGCATTAAAATGAACAAGATTTTTTGCGCCCCAATCCAAGATAAGTTTGAGGTCTTGTGAAAGAGATATCTGTATTGATCTGCGCTTGTTTTTTCAAATTACTATCGTCAGCAAAACTATGAATGGGATTCATTGTGAAAGAGGGAAGATCGTTAATGTGTTGAAGAAACAGCGTGGGGGCCATCACTGAGCCTTGGGGCACCCCATCATTAATTTGGTAGAAGCTGGAAGAATGACCATTCACAGTAACCGATATACGTCCATTAGAAAGGAAACTGGAGAGCCAAGAGCAAAGCTTAGGTGGAAGACCGTAAGAAGGAAGTTTGTTAAGAAGCCCGTCATGCCAGATCGAAAGCTTTGGATATGTCAAGAGCAACGATTTGGGATTCACCAAGAAACTCAAGGGACTTGTTCCAGTTGTGTGATACAAAGGAAAGAAGATCAGCTGTGGATCTTCTGTGACGGAATCCATACTGTCTATCATGAAAGATCTTGTGTTTTTTCAGATACTTTAAGATTTGAGAATTGATGAATTTTTCCATTACTTTGCAAACAACAGAAAGAAGATATATGGGTGTATAGTTAGAAGGGAGAGTTTTGGATCCTTTTTTGGGGACAGGTTGCACACGTGCAGCTTTCCAACTCTCCGGGAAAATGCCCGTGTCGTAAGAGATTTGAAAGAGGCGAGTTAGGATGGGTGCAAGCTCGGAAGCACATTTTTTAAGACATTGCTGGTATGCTATCCAGCCCAGACGATTTTTTAGTATTAAGAGAAGAAAGAATACGCTTGATTTGTTTGACTTTAAAAATGATAACGGACATTTTATGAGAAACAGGGGCAACTGTTGGAAAAGGAAGATTAATAGGAGGATCAAGCGTAGAATTGGCAGCAAATTGTTTGGCAAAGAATGTGTAATCTTTAAAAACTTGTGTTTAATTTTTCTAGTTTATAACAGAAACTTGATTTTATATAATGGACGTCCAGTGCCAACATTAAAAATTGTGCAAGTGCAAGCAATGTGTAAAAGTATGCAATCGTTTACACGTAAGTTTGACAAACATATTTATTTGTGGATTTCTGGACGGAGAATAAAAATTCTGTTTTTTGTGTCATCTGTTTATTATTTGGAAGTGAAAATAAGTGGACTAAATAAAGACGGTGTTAATGATCTAAAGCATCCTTCTCTCAAAATAAAAAATCACGAAAATAGTGCCAAGCTTAAAGGTTATCTAAATATTTCAGGTTTTTAAAATATTGGTTACCATTCCAATTAGAAAGTAAAAGGTGTTTTTTAGTTTTAAAATTTATCAAAAGTTTTTTGAGAAATACTATGGGCGACGAATGCGACTTCTCTTGCAATAATTTTATTGAAAAAGTTGATTAGTGACATTTTGAACTTTAATAACAAAAGTTTATTTCTAAAAAAACAGAAAAATACACTTTTATTTTAAAAATAAACTGATTACGTGTTTGCTTATATTACAATCTCGATTATAATATATTTTTGCTAAAAAAAGAAAAATGAGACATATACCTACCCAAATCGTATGTATAATATATTTTATTTTTTTGCTTTTGTATATTGAGCCGTCCCTGTTAAACACGCGTCGAGCCGTCACTGTTTGGAGCTCATATCGTTTCTAAATTTAAAAGGATTGTAGGTAACGGATGTATTTAGAAGATACGAATCTAATAATAGTTCACAAGCAGATATGCCAACAAGTGAGAGTCATCGGTCGAATGTGAAAAATATATTAAAAAAAACTACTTTATATTATTTGTTTTTGTGGTCACATGTGCTATATCGCCTCGTATAGTTGCCACAACACCCCACATTGACCTTTTTTTGCGATTTCCTACCAATGGCGGCTTTGGGATTTTCAAAATTTCTTATCTTTAAATTAATACTTGGGGCCCACACCAAATATATACCAGATGCTAATGGCATCATGGAAAACATTTTGGTAAAAAAGTCAATCTGAAATTTGGGAAAAAATCGGACTTTCAAAAGCAAACCTTCCAACTATAGACCTATATCTCTTCTTTCAGTTGTTTGCAAAGTAATGGAAAAATTCATTAATTCCCAAATCTTAAAGTATCTGGAAAAACATAAGATCTTACATGATAGACAATATGGATTCCGTCACAGTAGATCCACAGCTGATCTTCTTTCCTTTGTCTCACACAACTGGAACAAGTCCATTGAGTTTCTTGGTGAATCCCAGATCGTTGCTCTTGACATATCCAAAGCTTTCGATCAGGTCTGGCATGATGGGCTTCTTAACAAACTTCCTTCTTACGGTCTTCCACCTAAGCTTTGCTCTTGACTTTCCAGTTTCATTTCTAATCGACGTATATCAGTTAGGGTAGATGATCATTCCTCCAGCTTCTACCAAATTAATGCTGGGGTGCCCCAGGGCTCAGTGCTGGCACCCACGCTGTTTCTTCTACACATTAACGATCTTCTCTCTTCCACAATCAATCCCATTCATAGTTTTGCTGACGATAGTACCCTCCACTCTAGTATTCAATTTCTTAAGCCACCGCGTAATCCTGATTTCGAAAACAAGCGCAGGTCAATGCAGATATCTCTTTCACAAGACCTCAAACTTATCTTGGATTGGGGCGCCAAAAAACTTATTCAGTTTAATGCCTCGAAAACACAGTCATGTTCGCTGTCGCGAAAAAAGTCTGCAAATGCTCATCCCCTACATATGAGCGGCCAAGTTCTGCAGAACAAAGAGTCGTTTAATCTTGTCGGCGTTACTTTTGAGAATAACTTCAACTGGCACAAAAACATTTTATCCATAGCTTCGGCAGCTTCAAAAAAGATTGGATTTCTCTTCCGAGCCAGAAAATATTTCTCTTCTTCCAATCTGTACACTCTGTATGTATCCCAGATCAGACCCTCTATAGAATATTGTTCTCATATCTGGGGAATGGCGTCCCCTACAACACTTAGCATTCTGGACTCCATTCAAAGAAGAGCCGTTCGTCTTATTAATGATCCAACGCTCACAGAAAGGCTTCCTCTTCTTGCCCAGCGTCGAGCTGTAGGGGATCTGTCGCTCTTCTATAGGTATTTTCACGGCTTCTGCTCAGAGGAGTTGGCCAGTATAATTCCTTCTCTGGCAGCTTCCAACAGACCAACACGTAGCGCAACTTTTATGCATCCTTTTACGGTTCAGTTAAAGAGGCCCCGAACTTCCCGCTTTCTTCGTTCCTTCATCCCTAGAGTGTCAAGACTATGGAACTTGCTGCCCGCAGAAATTTTTTCCTTCTCCTCCCAATCTCCAAAAATTTAAGTCCCGTGTGAACAAACTCCCTCTCACCACACTGAAGACACCCACGGTACGTTAGTACTTAGGCATCAGCCTTCGTGGACTGTCCCAAGATAAAAAAAAATCCTCTAATTATAGTTTTTTCGTGAATTTGATCAAATTTTATAGCCACATCCCAAATTTCGCAAAAATATCTGCATTTTTTTTTTGAAATTAGAGGCACCTAAAATGTTTGCAGAAAAAAAATTGTGAAAAAATTTCAACTGGCTATGGTCTTGAAAAAACACAGATAATTTTGCCAAATTTGTGATTTGACAATAAAATTTGATCCAATTCACCAAAAAAATACAAATAGAGCATTTGCTTTAGAAAGTCTGATTTTCCACAAGGGGGGGGGCTCCCAAAAAATCGTTTTTTGCAAATTTTAAAAGGATTTTTACCTGTGTTCTCCTTTAAGCCAATATCTGGTATCTATTTGGTGTGGTTCCCATGTCTCACTTTTTAAATATTAAATTTTGAAAATCCTGTTAAGAGACAAAAATTGAAAAATTAGTAGAATTGGCAGCTAAGTAGTTTGCACAGGGGTTCCCTTTGGTGCTAGAAATAATTTTGTCTTAAAAAGTTGTGTTGAAAAAAAATATATCATATAAGTGATATTTTCTAAAAGGACCAGTGCTTCGCAAGAAACGTGTCATTTATCAGGACCTGGATGTAAAAACTGTGGAGATCAAGAACTTGTAATAAAAGGAAAAACCCAATAGTTTTTGTGATACAGTCGTCAAAAAAACTTATTTCATATTTTAATATTTGACTCTACTATTTATTTGTTTGTAATAATGACAATACCAAAACTGTATTTGTAAGTTAATAATAAAGAAAATCTACCTCTTCCCTGATTTATTTAGTAACTAAAGTTTGACTTATGTGTGAAATCCTTAATTTGGGTATCGGTTAAAACCCGGGTTTATCCATCAAGAAATAATTTTGAAACAATATAATCCTAAACATAATAAACAAATCATTAAATTTTGACCCTATCCCTGCAAACTAATGGCTGGGTTTATAGTATTAGTTACACATGATAAAATTAATAAAGTTGTGAAACTTTTCCCTCGGTGCTTTGCCTTAATGAAAATATTTCATCATTTTATTGCATTAAAGTCATGACACAAAGTCAGATTTAACTTCTCCTATGTATTTAGCTAACCAAAACAAAAAAAAAATAATTACATGGTAAAATGCATAAATTAATTACTTCAGTGTTGTAATAAATTTAAGTCTTTAAAAAAAGCTATAAAGCAACCCACAGACCCACATAAAAGTTGTGATAAACATAATTTAGATTTAGAAAACTATTCAATTAAACAGCCACACACAAAAAAAATTGGGTATATTTTTCATGAGACTTAAGTTTTCCGTAGTAATTTTACCCCCTAATCTTGAATCCGAGGTCAAAATTCCACCATCACGTCTTCATTTTTTAACCTTTAAAAACTAATAGAAAGGTTAGTAAAACTTAACTAGGAAAAACTGGAATTTTTTCTTTTACATCCAACTTTACATTTTTACGTATAAAGACTTGCTGAATTCAAATCTAAGACCAGAATTAAGTAAGCACGTTTAGTTTTTTTCTAACCTCACTAACTTGAAATCACTATTTTTAAATCTTTGCGGGTCTTACCCAAATTTCGAATAGGGGTTAAAATTTAAGATGGCAGATCCAAAATGGCAAATGTATTTTTCAAGTTGGCGAATAAGTTTTTCGAAAATAACAGATTTAAGATAAATTTTGCATGAGGTAGTTTTTCAGGTTGTTGATTCCGAACCTGAAGTCAAATCTGAAACAATTATGAAATATAAATTTCAGAAACATAATAAACGATTCAAAAACCACTATCGAAAGAACATAAAATTGATTCTCATTTTATTATGATAATTTTTCAACGTGTTATTGGCTAATTAAAACTTTGTTCATTATCAACATAATGAACAAAGTTTTAATTAGCCCGTCTTAAAGTTTAAATACTAACTCCAAATTTTTAAACTTGCATATATTAAATTTGTCTTCAATCTATTGTTTTTGCTTATTCTGTCCACCATATTAAATCCGCTATTATGAATGCTTAAAATTTGACTTCAGATTCGGAATCAGCAACCTCAAAAACCTCCTTATACAAAATTTGGCTTAAATCCGTTGATTTTCGAAAAATTTATTTCAAAAGATTTGTAATCAGCGAAAAAAACCTTATATGGAATTTGGGCAAGATCCGCAAAGATTTGAAAATAGTGATAGTCCGTTTTTAGAGGTAAAAAAACTATACGTGCTACCTTAATTCTGGTCGCGGATTTGGATTCAGTAGGTTCTACGGAAAACATATATCCCTTGAAAAGTATATACAACTTTTTTTTGTGTAACTGTGTTATCTTCTAATTTACTGTATTGTATTCACAGTTGGATTGATACTACTTAAGCTAGCAGAACTGGACCTTAATTTTGAATTCCATTTAGCCGGATATTTTAGGGAATTTTATTACTCTATTTTAAATTTTTTGCCCTCTTTTTTAAGAAAAACGGGTTCTGCCACTTTAAGAAAAAACCACACCAGGATCTTGGTAAATAGATTTTGTTTTTTGTGTTTAAATATGCTATTTTTTATTGAATTTAAAAAGATTGGACTTAAAAAACACACAAAAAATATAAAATATATATATATATATATATATATATATATATATATATATATATATATATATATATTTTTTATATATATATATATATATATATATATATATATATATATATATATATATATATATATATATATATATATATATATATATATATATATATATATATATATATATTTTTATATATTATATATATATATATAAATAAAAATAAACAACTGGAAGGTTATTAGGAATTCGGTCTTTATGCTTTATTAAAAGTTCTTATAAGCCATAGTTAGCCATGGATAAACCCAAAGATAATACTACTACGAATAGATGGTTCATTTAAATGGGGCTTTTTGAATCAGTTCGAAGATATCAATGCTTCCAAATGCGAATAAAATTAAGTCGGTAACCCTGCCCCAGCGAAACAAACCGTGCTACATTGCCAATGTCTGTCGCTTGTACCTTATTCGGAACACGAAGTAGCGAAAGGGGGCGGCTAAACGGATTGTGTTTTTTCTAGTCGCGTTTCATCACGCCAATAGTGGCCTGCCGGCAACACTGTTTAACTTTCGTTCAAGGATAGCGCAAAAATCTCTCGATGGACATCGGCTCGCGTTAGCCAAAGTCCATTGGGGGGTATCAAAAATATAGCATTGAATGGTTCATTTTATCCGTAGTGGTATTATCTTTGATACAACCCAAAGGGCAAAGTTAAGTCGCGTTAGCCATGGTTCGTTTTGGGAAACCAAACAAAAATATAAATATTTGACAGAAGCTAATTTTGGGTTGTATCCATGGCTAACTATGGCTTATAAGAACAGATTTTAAATTCAAATAACTTGCAACTCGTTTATCCGAACATAAATAAGTTATATATATATATATATATATATATATATATATATATATATATATATATATATATATATAATATATATATATATATATATATATATATATATATATATATATATATATATATATATATATATATATATATATATATATATATATATATATATATATATATATATATATATATATATATATATATATATATATATATATATATATATATATATATATATATATATATATATATATATATATATATATATATATATATATATATATATATATATATATATATATATATATATATATATATATATATATATATATATACATGTATATGGATTTAGAAGCGAATCGTGTATTACTAGGTTGTGCAATATTTTAATATTAAAAAGTATTTTTATAATAAGTAGGAACACCTTTAAAACCTTATTAATTTGACATCAATTTGGGCGTTTTAGTGTACCTTGCCGGTTACTGTTGGTGGCTTCATTCAGTAAATATTTGTTTTTTTTGTGGTTCCTCTAGCTTAAGGCCAAGCCAGCAGAACGACATCAATATCTTCAAATAACAGAACCTTTCTGTAACAAAAAGCATGCCATATCGTTAGGCTGTACAACCACCGTATTAAACATTTTTTGTTCTTTGTTTTTTCAAGTAAATCATTTTAGGGTTTATTTAGGCTTCTTGGTATACTCAGTTTAAATAATAATAATAATAATTGTTATATTTAGTAAATAATAAATTTTAAAACTTGTGGTTTTGCTAGCTTAAGGTTAAGACAGTAAAACCACATCAATATCTCCGAATAACAAAACGTTTTCAAAACAAAATACATGCCGTATTTTTAGGCTTCTTTTAGCCATTGCAAACACCGTATTTTAAATTTTTTTGCACCTTGTTTTTTTAAGAAAATCTTAGTTGAACTTACCACACCTTCAAATTAAAAAAATAATAACTTTTTTTTTATGTTTTAAGTACGCCATTATTATAAGCTCTTTTTAGGCTCCATTACGCTACTCTTCGAATAACAAAACATTTCTAGGACAAAATGCATGCCATACTTTTAGGCTCTTTTTACGCTTCGCAAGCACCATATTTATTTTTTTGCTTTTCGATTTTTCAAGAAAGTCGTTTAAAAAAAATATCTTTTGGTTTTTGATGTTTTAGATAAGCCGTCACATTATGCTCTTTTTAGGCTCCTTAATGTACCTAGTTTTATTAACTTTAATCGCTTAGTTTAGTAAATATAATTTTTTTCAACTTTGTGGTCTTAAGCTAGCAGTTAGGATTAAGCCAGCAGTACCACATCAATATCTCTGAGAGACCAAAACACTTCTATAACAAAGTGCATGCCATATTTTTCGGCTCTGCAATAAACGAATTATACATTTTTTTGCTTTTTGTTTTTTTCAAGATAATCATACCACGACACAATTTTTTTGAAAAATAACTTTGTGTTTTAGTGTTTTGGTTATACATTTTACCTTTTTGGGCTCCTGAGTATCCTATTTTTAAATAAGGGACTGTCCCAAGAAAAAAACCGTTACTGATTTTGTGCATAAATGGCTTCGTACCCTACAAAAACATTATGTAAAAGTGGCATTAGAAAACTTCTGCTGTTGTAGTGCGTAGACTAAGAGAATAAATACGTGGGGAAATAATATAAAAATCATATTCTTAATGCAGCTACAGCCAAATTTTGGTTTACATTTGAACCTTCCTTGTATCTAAAACTACTACAAGCCAAAGGAATATAAAAATAACTACATCACGGATTTGTCATAGACCACACTCAACAGGTCTTTATAAGATACTTCTGGGACAGTGTTGCTGAAATCGTTCAATCAAGTGACAAATGTTTGTCTCGGGTCCAGTATTTCTGGAACTAATTTTATATTATACAGCGTGACTAAAAACTTTCTTAAGAATTTAATGTTTTTTTTTGTGTCGAGATCAATGATAATAAATTTAATTTAAAAACATTTAAAAAATCTTGGTTATTTAACCAAACAAATATTTGTTATTTTTCACCAAAATTTTAATTTTTTATTAAAAAATTTGCTTTCATGTCCCAAACAGTTTGTTATTTGCAAGAAATATTTTATTTTAAAATAAATTTTAATATTTAATTTTATTAATAATAATTTTAATTTATTTTTTATAAAAAAAAATTTAATTTATTTAAAAAAAAAAAAAAAAAAAATTTTTTTCTTTGCAGTACGTGCATAAAATATTTTATATGGCTTCGACTTCGATTTATAAAAGTGCCTTTCTTATGCACCCTTTAAAAGTTCATCTGATAAAGCCCTGCTCCGTTATTCCTAAAATAACTAAAATATTAAACCGTCTGTGTACATAGGTATTTTTTTTCCTTCTTACCTTTAAATATTTAAGTTAGGAGAATAACCCTTAAATTAAAAGGTACACCTATTAAATAAATTCCTAAATAATAAAATTAAATAAAAGCTTTATATTTCGTACGTGCCTGACAGAACTATATGCAACAAGTCTTAAGAAGAGTGCGTACCAGCAATATAAATTAACTTTATCAAGCTCAGTGAGCTAGAACACAGGGCCAATTAAGATTTTCTTTATAAAAAGACAATCTTTTCCAATTGGTTAATCTTCTTCATATTAATTTTCTTATTTTCCTTTATACTGTCTAAAGATCCCGCGCATGGCACTTTTTTACTTTATCCAAAGAAGCCGATCTATTTTTGTAATGTCTTGCTTAGAAAGCAATATCATCAATTTGATATGTTGTGTCGCAGTTTAGGCAGACGTGAAATGTCTGGCTGTTATTAATTTGTCTTAGGTATGTTGTAACCCAAAAGAAAGGAAAATTATATTTATTTTTGGCTTTAATAGATTTATATTTGCCGACGAGGATATTATATTAATCATTACAGTAAATAAAGAGGCATTTTAAGTAAAGTGTCATGCCTAGCTTATAGCATTTAAATAAATTTATAAAATCTTGCTTATTCTTTTTGGTATTTTAAATGTAACATAAGAAACTGTTTAAGTGCTAAAGGTACAAACAGTACTATCAATATTTTGGCCTAAATATATATTTTTGGACGATCGCCAGTAAGATTAAGCTGAAAAATTGCATATTTTACTATTATACAAAGACAATATAATTTTAAAAGTTATTTTTTGTTCATAAAGTATCCCTCACGGACCTCCCTAAAAATGGCGTTCTGCCAACCTTTTAAAATTTGATATGTCTTAGATCTCGATATTATGAAAAAATCTAAATATTTTATGCATAACTTACCCCTTTGACCTCTTATTAAGTTGGGGCATGCCAAAGCCCTTTTTTTAGAATTCTAAAGATAAGATTTCTATTTATTTTTTAGGATCTCTCCATTATATATTTTTTATTTGGATTTCGTCTTACTTTTAATTATATTATTCTATTAAAACAGGAGCCATTTTAATTTAATACAAAAACAATATGTCCATACTTACAACAGTTTCGTAAAAGCTTGTTATGCCCTTTCGATCTAAATGTTTTCTTGTCCCCTACGTTGTATACCCTGTATTTATCCCAAATCAGACTTTTCTACTGTTTCCGTGTCTGGAAAATGTGGTCTTCTACAAGTCTTAACATTCTTGGTTCTATTTAAACAAGAGCTATTCGTTTTTTATTTTTCCACCGATGAGGTTTATGACACCTGCCACTATTTCACAGATATTTTCTCTGCCTCCATTTGAGAATTTAGCCAATATAATTTTCCTACTAGTAGTTCCCACTACAGTAACACGAACGGAGTGGCACTTTATCCCTTTATAGTTTAGGAGCCCTCGAACTGTTCACTTTAATCGTTCCTTCATCCCTAGAGTGTCAAGACTGAGAAACCTGCTTTCTTTAGAGGTCTTTTCTTTTCTCCTAAAATCTTAAAATCCTTAAGGCTCGTGTTAATAGACTGCCTCCTATTGCATTTAGGACATCCATGGTACGTTAGTAGATAAAAAAAGCAATTTAATGGTGGCATGCCATTTTGTAAGCTATACGTGCCGTTATAGGGTTGTCTAATTATATTTAAAAGGTTTATTGTTTTTGCTATCTCTAATATTTTAGGCCCGAAAGTTCTATTCTTTTATATTTAGATTTAATATATTTATATTTGACGTTAAAAAGATATAAAATAAATAAATTTTAAAGAAGATATTGTATCCTGGCTGGACATATATACGTCCAAAATTGTATAAAACTTTTTCAAAAGTTGCTCTTTTTTTATTCTAAGTTTGTAGTTTAAACGAAAATTTTTACCCCAAATAATACAATTTCCGATCCAAACCATTTTAAAAAAATAACCGTTTATTTTTTTTTAGTAATATATAGAAGATTTGTATAATATATAGAGTGAGATGAATCTGCGCCGTCGCATTTTCTTGTTAGAATCAGAGCGCGCCGAAACATCCCTTCTTGTATTTTGGAGCTGTTTCCGTAGAGTATTTTCCCTCGCTTAGTTTAAAACTCGCCAACCCCCAGTCCGGTCGCTTAAAACTTCAGATACGATTTTACGTGAAATTTAAAACTTTTTCATTATGAAACTTTTTCACTTTAAGTTTTTTCGACTTTGGTAAAATCTAATTTTTACTATGTAACTATAAATCGGAACCAGTGCGAGAATGAAATTAAAATTAACACCATTTTTTCTGCTTGTTAATTTGTTGTCCGCGGCGTTTATACGGGAAGAGTTTGAAATTCGGCACAGAAGATCGCGCTTGATCAGACACAGAAGAAATGGCAATCGTAATCACAAAAATATTGACAAAAAATCTAAACAATTTATCACTGAAAAAACTACCGTCATTGAAGATAATGTTACGATTACAACTCTAGGAGAGGAAATTCTTGTACGGTTACCGACAACTGAAAGCGCTGGTATTAAATCCGATTTTGATATAAACATAACTGTAAACACAAATGTTGCTATAAATCTAGAAAAATCATATGATAGTACATTTTTGTACCTAAGCGACAGTTTTGGAGAAAATTTAGATAACTCCCAAATTAATCGAACTGGACCAGAAAATATCCGTAAATATAATAAAACAGCCTCTGAAAGTTACATGGAAGAGGTGAGGAGATGGCCGGAAAATAACAGTGTTCGTGTGCTCAATGGAGATGTAGACATCGTATCGCAATTTCTTAGAATCGTTGAATCCCAACATTTACTAGGTGATAATTGTACCGCTGGGACGAATT
>JAHBCN010001653.1:0-60000 GCA_019359885.1 Listronotus oregonensis | reverse complement strand
ACTCCTACTCTAAAACTAAATTAATGGATTAGATTTATATAGATATAATGACCTGTTTCATTTTTCTTGACCTCATAAAGGCATTTAATCGCATATATAACATACAGCTTGTCTTGATAAACAATCACCCGGTGAAACATGACACTTTTGTTGGATTTGCTTCATCTTGAAGTACCCAGTCCACGTTAAAAGTCGTATAAATCATTGCATGAATATTTTTATAAAATATTTAAGTGACTGTAAATAACACAACTCGGGCTTAAATACCAAAACGTACTGCCATATGCCACCTGACAAAATATGTGTTGCTAAAGAACAAAATACAAATAGTGCTCCTTGAATCAGGATTTTAAATTTTTACTCTTTGGCTTTCCGCGCTATAGCAAAGGTAATTTACAAAGACTAATTTAAACTTATAAAGTAATAAGTCAATTAAATAATTTTTACATCAAAAACCGCATTTTTTACTTTTTCCCCTGAATGACCTAGAAAATTAATTTTACATTTTGACAGATTTTTAGGCTTTATATTTCAAAATCGTATTTTTTATGTCAAAATGTTGTATTTTAGCCTAACTATGGCGCTTTTTAATAACATAAACTGGTAAAGGAATTATTTTAATGACCAACAGACCAGGTTTTAATTGATTTATTATAATTTATCTTCTTTAGGTTTGGAAGAAAATGTGTGTGTTCGTGAAATGTAATTTACTTCGTACCTAAACCAAAATCTAACAAAACTAAGGTTAATATTAAATATTTTTAGCAGATTAAATTTAATTAAACGAGAGAGCACGAAAATATTATAATACCTACATCACAGTAGCTTTGAAAAACAAGAGAAGTCACCATAGATATCAAATGTCCATCTATATTAAAATGTCAAAAGTTCTGGCAGCATCTGCAGTTTTTTAACATTTTTAAGTGTTTTAAGTTAAAGAAACCTAAATTTTAAGTGTTTTTCGAGGTATGAACTTATGAGACATTCCGATTTACGACGAAATAAGGTAAATACTTTTTAATTAATTTTTTATCGAAACTCAACTATATAAACTAAATTCGTATAAGTACCAGTTAAGGCTCGTAGTGTGATGCAGATAAAGCATTATACAACAAATGTGACTGTATAAATAATTTTTAAAAAGTTTTATGGTATAAATACGGGGTGTTTTATATAAGGCGGCACTTAAAAGATATCACGTAAATCACAATGTGGATTATAATGGCGTTGGGTTATTCAGTTTTTTTCCCCAAAATTTTTAAAAAAATAGCTACTTTTTTAACTATTAAAGATATTTTGTTCAAAGGTTAAAATTTCAGAAAAGAAATTTTAGTAGTTTTTGAATTTACTTAAATAAAGTAATAATTAATTAAATAATTTTAAAAAAAAAAATTTTTTTGTTTCTTTTTTTTTTTAATGACCTAAAAAAAATTTAATTTTTAAAAATTTTACAGATTTTTGTTTTTTTATTTTTTTTAAAATATTTTTTTTTAGTTTTTTAAAGTAAAATTTTTAATGACCAAAAAGGGTTAGGTTTTAAATTTTTTTAAATATAATTTATCTTCTTTAGGTTTGGAAGAAAATGTGTGTGTTTGTGAAATGTAATTTACTTTTTACCTAAACAGAAATCTAACAAAAACCAAGGTTAATATCAAATATTTTTAGCAGATTAAATCTAATTAAAATTAGTTTGGCCACTTTAAAGCTTGACATGGCGAATAATAAAATATAATTTATAATGTTCGAGATCAATAAATTAAAAAAGTTTAAACCCTTATTTATCAATTTTATTTTAAAAAAAAAAAAAAATCCTAATGGGTTTGCGGACAGTTCCCCCGTTTTCGAGCCGACCTGTTTAAAAAATTTTTCTTGGATTACGTTTTCTTCTGAATTAAAACAGAAACGGAGAAAAAACCCCTTTATAAAAAAAAAAATTTTCCAACTGTTTGAAAAAATATCATTAAAAAGAATTTTAATTCAAAAAATTAAAATCATATTTAATTTTACTTCCTGATTTAAGAAATCCAAAACTTCCTAATATAAAAACTATATTTATATATATATATATATATATATATATATATATATATATATATATATATATATATTTTTTTATATATTTATATATATATATATATATATATATATATATATATATATATATATATATATATATATATATATATATATAAAACTACTAAAGTTGGGGAACTATATGAAAATTTTTATTATTAAGTTTAGACAACAAGTTATTCTTAAAAAAAAAGTTTTTAAAAATTCCCAAAAAACAAAATAAAAAAATTTACTAAAGGAAATGTACCTTTTTTTTAATCGGAAGAATTTTTAAGGTAAAATTAAAAAAATTTAAAAAATTAAAAAAAAAGAAAAAAAATTTTTAAAAAAAATTTAAAAAAGTTCCCCAAAGCTATTACATGAAAATTTAAGGGGGGTTTTTTTTTTGGGTTTTTAAAAAAAAAAATTATTAAGTAATAATCACCAATTTTAAATTTTTATGCTAAATAGATGTAATTGCATTTTTTAATTTTAACTTTTCATTTAAAATAACTTTACTTTATAACATTCTTCTGTATTGTAAAAAATTAAGTACTTTACTCTTGAGTAAAATTCTTTCCCCAAAAATTATTAAAAATAATTTATATATATATATATATATATAAAAAATATAAAAATATATATATATATATATATATATATATATATATATATATATATATATATATTTTTTATAAATATATAATAAATATATATATATTTTTTTTAAATATATATATTATTAAAAAATTTAAAAATACTTTGATGTTTGCCCTCATTTTTTGGGTTTTTAAAATATATATATTTTTCCCTAACATAAAAATATACCATTCTATTTACCTAAATAGCTTAATTAAACTTAATTCCCTATGATTAGGTTATAATAAAATATATATTTAAATTTTTTTAAGAACCAGAACAAGTAATTGAAAAAAATAGGTTTTCGCTAGCACACCCGCTGTTGCAATGGTTTATTTCTTAAAACCTCGATAAAAAAAAATAAAAATAGTTAAATTTACTAGTTCTCGCCATGTTTTACTTATAACTGAAGATGAGTTTTACATGTAGTACCAAAACTTAAAAATTAACACTGGATGTAGTTAACATTAAAATAAACAAAAAAAATTTAGTTTTTTTTAAGTTTTAAGTTATAAGTAAAACATGATTAAAACTAGAAATCTTACTATTCGCCAAATTTTAAATAAATATATAAACATTTGGGAAATAGTGAGTTGTGTGACGTACTGTTACCATAAAACATTTCATTAGCACCTACTATATGCTTTAAAATGAAAACAAATATTTATTAATGATCAAATAGAAAGCAAAATTAAAAATTACTGTAGATGTGATGCCATACTTGTGTCAATACCCTGTATCTAAAGGCAAATACTTGTTAGCTGCAATTGGTTCAATTCAATTTCAAAAATGAAATATTATCTATAAATTTTAAAACACAAAGAATATGGCACTGTTTTAATGTCAAAGAAAACTTTTTTACCATTGCCAAAACTTTTAGCTCTACTGGGTATATTCAAAAAGTGGGTCTAAAGTGCTCCATATTCACTTTTTACACCTCTATTATTTTCTATATTGATAACTATTTAGATGATATGAAAAAAAAAAAAGAATAGTAGCAAACAAGCAAAAAATTTCCTTGGCTTTTAAACTTTCCTTTGAAATTCCTTGGAGTACAGGGTGTACCCAAAAATAAGAGCAAAAATTATTAAGATTAACGGTTATTTTTGTTTAGATAGATGACATTAAATATAATAAATCAAAAAGTAATAATATATATATATAATATAATATATAATAATATATATATATATATATATATATATATATATATATATATATATATATATATATATATATATATATATATATATATATATATATATATATATAATATAATATATATATATATATATATTATATATATATATATATATATATATAAATATAATATATAATAATATATATATATATAAATATATATATATATATATAATATATATATATATATATATATATATATATATATATATAATATATATAAAAAAAAAAATCAGAGATGTAACAAATAAAATTATAGGAGAAATTAATATAAATAAAAAAAAAATTAAAATATAAAAAAAATTACAATAACGCATCTGTTTATTTAACTTAAAAGAGAGGCATTAGTTTGTGTGAACCTGTGGCATTTGTGCACCCCAAAAGAGTTATTCTTTGTTAAGCTATTTTTAGACCAGGCGCCGTTTTTTCAAAAATTTCAACATAATTTTATTCGGCAACAGCTTTCAATATAATCCGGTCTCATCTGCGTTATAGATTTGATGTTCAGTAAGACTAAGCTGTTGAAAGGTATTTCTCAAGTCTCCGATAAAGAGATTTACAAGTTCGGGTTGCGAAGGCAACTTTTTTCCTGCAATTTTAAGAAATCTTACACCATAGCGCCATTTAATTTGGGAGCCACCCATCGCTTGCATTAAATTTTTTAATTTCCTTTTAACTTTTTTGTAAATCTAAAGCCTTGTGTTTAAGCATATCACCTGTGTCTGGCGAATTCCTTTCACGATGTTTGGTAAACCATTTGACAGCAAGCTTTCCATTTTTGGGTTTTCCGCACGTTTTAATGTGCACTTTTTTATTTTGATAGGTCTTAAACTCTCTCCAACCACTTTTGGAATTTGTTTCTCTTTATTTTTTATGGCACATATAGTTGATTTGGCTTTTTGACATTTTTTCCACAATGCGGTAACACTCTTCTTTCTTTTAACGAAGCGAAAAAAATTAATGAAAATCCAAATTATTATAACGTTTTAACACAAAACAGATTCCAACAACTGGAAAATCTTAAAGAATTTCCACCTCTTCCTATCAACAATACAAATATACATAATTATATTAATCTAGCTAAACCTAAAAATACTATAAATCGTAATTTACAACGTAGAAATAATAGTCAAATTTTTAGTCAAGATACCAAAAAACGAAAAGGAGAACCTCTAGAAAACAATACCCCTCCCAGACGTCGAGACTCTGTAAATTCGTCAATTCTTCCAAATCCGTATAGAGATGATTTTATAAATCACAAAGACCAACTTATTGAAAAACTTATTTTTTTTTCAGCAAATTTAGTAGAACATATTATGAAATCAGACCTAATAGATATGTCTACAATTAATAACGACATTAAAGAAAATATTTCTAAATTTTTAGATAATTCGACGGATTACACATAATGGATAACAAAAAACTTTTGATATTACAGTGGAATGCAAGATCTATACTTTCAAACAAACATAGTCTAACCAATTTTATGTTATCAAAAAAAAATTGACTTAGCTATAATATCCGAGACTTGGCTCAAACCAACAGCTAATATAACTTTTTCTGGCTATGATATTATTCGACAAGACCGACCCAACAGAAAAGGAGGGGTGGCTATTATTATAGCATCTTATCTTAAATACAAGACACTAAACTCACTAGCTCTTAAAAAATCATGTGTTGAAACATATGGCGTAAAAATTTTGTTTAAAAATACGGAATTAAATGTTTTGTCTTTATACAGACCACCTAATTTAGGGATTACTAGCCAAGGCTATAACGAAATATTTAGCCTCTATAGTAATAATCTTATTTGTGGTGACTTCAACGCCCACCACGCAGCGTGGGGGTCAAATAGAGAAAACAAGGAGGGTCTTACTTTAGCTGAAGCACTCGATATTTCTAATAACATTATCTTAAATAACGGTTGCCCTACCAGGTTGAATATAAATCCAAATTTAAAATCTTGCATCGATATTAGTCTTGCCAGTTCAAATATCAGTCACAAATTTGACTGGAATGTTACTTTTTATTTTAAACTTCTTTGGTCATCCACGGTATAATTCCTCTACGTTTTTATTTAAGTAACAATTAATCTTCATAAGATAATAAACATTGTACTTAGAATTTCAAGGCATATCCCTTTGTTAAGGAGGGAAATAGGTGTAGATGCTTAAAAAAAATATTTTTGTGTTTCATAAATCGATTGTAGAACTATTTAAAAATATTCTTTGAAAATGTCTCAAAGAAATTCCATGCCGGTTAGATGTTATAAGCGTTTGAGTAAGTTTCCCTCGGTCGAACGGTCGAAGCGCGTGTCATCGAGCACGGAGCGGCCGAGCAAGTATAATAGTCAGCACGTTAGCAGATGTTCTTTTCTTTCTTTAGCAATATAGACTTTGGATAAAAATTTCAAGAAGTATTAGCTGAATAATTAGTAAGTTTTTTTAATTGATTGATTACCGCCTTAAATATTTTTTGCTTATCTTTGAACGCGTTTTTCTCAAAACTACTTTTTTCGAATTTGCGTAACCTCCAGCTCATACAGTTTTTAATCAATCGTTATTAAACTTAGCACATAATTTCTTTATATAAATACGTTCTATGTATACCTCAATCCTACAAAATATCTTTATTTTTACTATTTTTTTTATTGCAAATGAAAGTACAAAAATAGGGTAAAAAATCATACTTAAGTTTCAAAATCCTGGAAAAGATATTAATTTCCAGTTTTTTTATGGAGCGTGAGGTATACATTGAAAATACATCTATGAAAAAAGTAAATTTTTTTGAAAAATTGATTTCAGATTAAAATTGTGACCTCCAAAAATTACGCAAATTGCCTAGCCGGATATCTACTCACACTGTGCAGCAGCAGATATCTTCGTTATTTTTTGAGGAAAATATTTAAAAATTTTAGTATACATTATTAAATTAATGTAAATAATACCCCCAAAGTTTAAAGGAAGCCATTGGTATTAATATAGTAGGTGTGTTTCACCTACAGAGGTCGATTTCACTCGAAATTTGGACCCAATCGTGAAAAAACGACTATTTCGGGCTAAATAACCGCTTTTATATATATATATATATATATATATATATATATATATATATATATATATATATATATATATATATATATATATATATATATATATATATATATATATATATATATATATATATATATATATATATATATATATATATATATATATATATATATATATATATATATATATATATATATATATATATATATATATATATATATATATATATATTTTTTATATATATATATATTTTTTTTTTTTATTATTGACCTAGTTAAACTGTCAAGCTGTATTCTAGAGATCTTTACAACACTATTGATACCAATATTGCCTGTAAAACATCTTCGGATTTTTTATTATCAGCGTAATTAGCTAAGGCCTGATAAACCAGCAAAAATATTGTTTGCCAAAAATCTTTATTTAGTGGACAAAAAACTATATTTTCATATTTTCTTCTGGTTCGCGCATGAAAACATCTTGTTAGAGGACCTACTTGATAAAAAAAATGATTTGGGCAGGTGAGTGCTCGAAAAAGCGATTTTGGAATTTTGGGAATTCGCCATATATATATATATATATATATATATATATATATATATATATATATATATATATATATTTTTTTTTTTAAAAAAAAATATATATATATTTATTTGAAACTTTTTGCGTTTTATCTATTGGCAAAGTCAAATTTTCTTATAACGTTTCGTTTTCTTTAAACCATCATCAACTTTATTTTTTTAAATACGGCCCTGAACTTTTTATTTATTTTTTTTTGAACCCCTTATTATCGCAATTACAAAAATGTATAACACTTAACATTGATTTAACAAATATAGAACGTCCCTATAAGAAATCATGTTCGTTCCTTGACCAACTTAATGTCACTTATGAAAAATATGTTTATTTAACAGAAAAGTGTTATACATCATTGTAATTGGGATTAGAAACTGCTTTAAAAAAATGCAATAACAATCGAAGGCCGTATTTAAAAAAAAAAGTTGGTGATCATTTAGCAAAAACGAAACGTCTTCGCCAATAGATGAAGCACAAAAACGAGAATGTATTTTTACATTTTGTATAAGTTTTAAAATAAACTCGTAAAGAAATAAAAACGAAAATCGGATATTTTAGTTTTTTCCGCCATATTTCTGTGTCGGTCGTACTTAGGTAGCATTGATATAGAACAGGCATATTTTGTTTTAAAAAATTAAGTACTGTAATGTTAAAACAGTAGCTGAAAGTGTTAAAATATTTAAAAGATCTGTAATACATGTAACTAATGTATTGGTGTCGTACTGTAGATTTGAAAAAGGAAATAAACATGCAATGTAAAATGTTTTATATTACATACTTATTGGATCAAAAGATAAAAATGACTTTCCAAAAGGTAGACACAGTTGTTTGTTGTCATGCCAAGACATAGGAAAAAACAATTTTAAAATAACAACTGAACAAAATAAACATTAAATTAGGGATATTTTGTTATGTGTAATGTAATGTAAATTTTATACAACTTAAAAATTGTATTGTGGAAATAAATCCTCAAAATATATTTAAATTAGGCAAAAAAAATACAATGGCTTTTCGACGTGAATGATACGTACGGGTATGTCGAATAATGTTGTTAGTCTTTTGCAATTTTTGGCCGTTGCTTTATATCGTAATCCCGGAAAAAGGTCCATCTTCAAATAACACAAAAAGTAGCCGCACATGAGGGTTTTTTTACATAAGCTATTACTCGAACCCCTTATCATATACTTTTTGTGAAAAGACAAACCAAGCTAAGGGAAATATGGGTACAAAAAGAGAAAACATAAAAAAACCAATATTATACTTGATAAGAACATAACGTGTTCTGTTGATTTTACAATCTTGGATTTTTTTTCTAACTTTTAAATTATTTAAGTGGATTTTATATTTTACGTCGTAAAAAAAATGAAAAAATCCCTTTTTGATAAAAAAGAAATAAGTTGCTCGATAGATTTATTTATAAAGTTAACAATTGTACCAAGACATTTAGTTAATACATTTTTTTAATCAAAAAAATGTTTGTTCGTTAGGACCGATAGGCTTAATGCCTAAGCACTAAGGCAATGAAGTGTCGTAAGAAAAGTTGTAGAAGGCAGTAAATTAATACGGGACTGTTCATAGCATTACATAAAATATTTCGACACGAAGACTCTAAAAAGAACCAAAACAAAATCATCCTTTTGGAAAGGCTACGTGGACGACATTCTCATCATATGGTCACACAAAAGATCCAACCTAGACCGCTTTCTGGAAGAACTAACACCATTCATCAACTCATAAATTTTATTCTAGAAGTCGAGGTCAATAAACAGCTCAGCTCAGCATCAACTCATAAATTTTATTCTAGAAGTCAAGGTCAATAAACAGCTACTTTTTCTTGATCTTTTAATCACCCGAGAAGACGATCTAACCATTTACTATACGGTCTACAGAAAGCTCACACACACAGACATAATATTCTTGAACGCCAAATCTTACCATCATCCGTCGCAGTTGCAGGCGGTCGTCAACACTCCGATCTTCAGATCCACCCGTCTAACCAAATCAACAAACCACCAAGAATAACTCAATAACATTACAACGTATGGTTCTAAAACAATTCAACTACAAAGAACATAATAATAAAAACGCCATAAAACAGAACACAAACCCGATAACAAGAAATGAAAAGGATAACTCCAAATCAAACACCACACTATCTTACATTAAAGGTGTAACAGATGTAATTAAACGAATTTTAAGGAAGCATGACATACACACGACTTTTATACTTGTACTAGGCAATCCAAAAGACAAAATACTGCGACAAAGAATATATCGGGCGAACAACTAGAAAAATCTCAACTAGACTTCAAGAACACAAAACCAGCGTCAAGAACAAGCAGACTACATCAGCTCTTTTCCAACATCAGCAAGAGACACAACACACCATACATTTTTAAGGGGCCAAGCTGATCGCACCTACAAAGCACTATAGAATACGTGTTATCAGAGAAGCTCTCAAAATAGAGAAAACGCAAAATCTTAACAAGAGAGATAACGCACAAAACATCTAAAACTCTTATTAAAAAACAAACAATATTTATATATATATGTAAATTAATACTTAGCTCCTGTTATAATAATAGATTGAGTCTTGCAATTTCATCGGTTAAGTTAGAATTATTGTTGACTTGTGGTACTGTCATATAGAATGAATCTGTTTTATTGCTATGAGGTATCTGCTTATAATATGCCTTTTTTTACTACCTGCTACACTAAAACAACCCAATGTTTACTTAAAAGATATTAATTTCCAAGAACAATAAATCGAAATAAGTTTCACTTTTATATTTTAAGTATTTAATAATTATTAAATATGAAGTGTAAAATTTGAACTTGCCGTTTTTACCTTTATGTTATATTTTTATTTAGCAAGCTTTTTTACATGTCTAGACCCAAGCATAATTTTTCATTCCTTAATTTAATAACATAAAGCAAACTGTATATTTAAAAATTTCCCGCTGTTTACTAGCTAGTTGAGGTGCCCCTTAAATGAATTACTGACAAAACAGTTTTATACGGTCATTTTATTTTTTGAAAATATGTTTCTTTTAAAAAAGAGTATTAAGCTTTTTTTTAATGTTTATGTTATAAAATATATTGTCTTAAAAATAAATATATATATATATATATATATATATATATATATATATATATATATATATATATATATATATATATATATATATATATATATATATATATATACAATGTCCGCCATAAAGTTGGAACCATATGAGATTTTTGTTAAATATTGCAGTTAGAAAAAAACTTTTGATGGCAATCACTTCTCCTTCTGAAATAACTTAAAATACGCCAAGTCATTTTTGTTGAATAAATAATGTTTAATTGTCAAATTCGTTATTTTGTTAAAAAATATTCAAAAAATGGGCCAATTTGTAAAAATTCCAAAAAATGTTACTAAGAAATTATGTTTCTAATAACATTTTACGGCTATATACCGATTTTGAGTGAGAAATATTGATATTCAAAAATGTTCATATGTTCGTATTTTTTTATTCACCCCCGTAACTGGCTGCTTTGAAAACATATAAAACGCTTCAAGCACAACATTACTTATTGTGCTAATAACATTAGTAGGAAACTTGGTTTTGATGATTATTGATATTCTCAACTCAAAAAATAGTACGCTCTGGATTAATTTCCATATTTCCAAAAAATATCACAAACCGTTTTCAACTTTTTCTTTATTAAACTTTGGTTGAATTAATTAATAAAAATAGTTTATTATTAATTTAGTTAACTCCACCTTCAACTCCACCTTAAAAATAATCAATAATTTAAAAACTACAAAGGAACTTAATATTACGAATTAGGAATTGCCTAAGTATATTTGCACATATATCCCTTATAACATTTTCCAGATGATCAGCATTTTGAAAAGGCCTCCTTTTAAACACTTTTTCTTTTAAATATCCCCAAAGGAAAAAGTCCATTATGGTCAAGTCTGGGGATTGCGCTGGCCAAGGGAATTCAGAAAATCTCCCGATCCATTTCCCTCTGAACAAAATGTTTAGAAATCCAATGACTTCAGCAGTAGAATGAAATGATGCTCCGTCTTGTTGAAAAACCAAACGTGACCTTTCGTTCAATGGCATTTCATCTACAAATAGTGTAATTTCTTGTTGTAAGAAATTTAAGTATCTTTCGGCATTTAAATTTTGTCTAAAAAAATAAGGCCCAATCACTTTGCCATTAAAAATGCCACACCACACATTAGTTTTAAAAGAATATTGGTCTCTACACTCTATTATAAAATTGGGATTTTCGTCAGCCCACCAACGGCAGTTCTGAAATGATACCGTTCCATTGGAGGTGAAAATGGCTTCGTCCGTGAACATAATATATCTTGAAAAATGTATGTTGTTTTCAATCTCACCTTGTATCCGCGCACAAAAATCAAATCTTGGGATAAAATCTCTTTCTTTTAACGTGCTAATAAATTTAGGCTTATATGGGTAATAGCGGTGTTTTTTTAAAATTCTCCTTACAGTTGTATTTGCTGCCATTTGTGCTTTCCCTAAAATATTAGCCACAGAAGTAACCTTATGCTCCACAACATCTACCAAAATATCTTCTTCCTTTTCGGCGATTTTCCATGCACAATGCGCTTTTTTAAAATTATTGTTTACTAAACCACTATTCTTGAATTTAGACATAATTTTGCCGACCGTCGGCAAATTATGTCTAAATTCAAGAATAGTCTGGCATTAAAAATATCGGCAGTAGCTCTATTTGTACGGTGTTCACAATGAATTAAAACTATTTCAACCTTTTCTGCTGTTGTAAGCATCTTCACAAATCACCGAAAATAACAATAATTAATATTTTCTAATAAACTGCCAATTTTACATTTTGCCTTCATTCGCGCATCTATAGCAACGACAGTCCATGGATTTAGTGATTTTTTACTTCCACATCGCGTTTTTTTTTGCATAATAAGTTTCCATGTAGTTTTTAAATTATTGATTATTTTTAAGTAGGAGTTTAGTGTGGAGTTAACTAAATTGTCAATAAATCTATTTATTAATAAAGAAAAAGTTGAAAACGGTTTGTGATATTTTTGGAAATATGGAAATTAATCCAGAGCGTACTATTTTTTGAGTTGAGAATATCAATAATCATCAAAACTAATTTTCCTACTAATGTTATTAGCACAATAAGTAATGTTGTGCTTAAAGCGTTTTATATGTTTTCAAAGCAGCCAGTTACGGGGGTGAATAAAAAAATACGAACATATGAACATTTTTGAATATCAATATTTCTCGCTCAAAATCGGTACATAGCCGTAAAATGTTATTAGAAACATAATTTGTTAGTAACATTTTTCGAAATTTTCACAAATTTTTGTATTTTTTATACAAAATAACGAATTTGGCAATTGACATACATTATCTGTCAAATATGACCTGGCGTATTTTAAGTTATTTCAGGAGCAGAAGTGATTGCCATAAAATTTTTTTTTTTAACTGCAATATTTCAAAAAATTCTCATATGGTTCCAACTTTATGGCGGACATATATACAGTAAAGCGCAGAGGACTGCGAACATAGGACAATCCTGGAGCATTTTGGATGTACCTAAAAACGCCGCACGCATTGCTTATCGATCAATAATTTTCGGTAAACAAATTCATAAGACGCGCATCGGCCGGCAAAGCGATCAACTCAATACGTTTATTCCTGAAATAATTCTTTACTATCGAACGCTCAACAGCTAAAGTTTTACTGTGTCGAATTTATTTGCGACCAAAAAAGTTTTTTTTTAATAAAATAATTATTATTGGCTTTAATGGATGTTTACGAACTGGAAGAGAAAATTAAAATCAGTAAATGGTATCACCGTGAAAAATCCTGTTAGGGGAATTAGGGAATTATTTATTAATTTATTTCCAACCGAACCGACTACCACGATTTCCACTATTCACCGAGTCATTAAAAACCTTTCTGACATTTGGTTGTTATCTCCAAAAAACATAAACATGATAGTGTCCCAGAAGAAAACAACGAAAGGAAAATAAAGGAAATTATGGTAGTGGCAAGTGTTATTAAAAAATCCTACAATTTTCATTAATACAATTGCAAAAAACAGGTTAATTTGAGCAGAAGATCGAGTGGGTAGAGTGCTGAGAAAAAATGGATACCGATCCTACAAAGTAAGAAAAACCTATGAAATTTTCTCTGATGATCATTTTAGACGAATGCAATTTTGTGAAACTGTAATGGAAATGGAAAATAACAATGATTTTTTTTTCTTGGATCACACGTAAAATCACAAATTTATGGTTTCCAGGAGAATAGGGCTAATAATCTACAAGAATTGCAATTATAAATTGAAAATTCTTTTAGGATTATTACCCTCAACATTCTAGCAAAATGTCAGAAGGCGTTTTATGACAATCTTGGTTATTGTTTGGCTCAAGAAGGTGGTTTATTTGAGCATCTTCGATAACTTCCAAAAGAGTTTTCTTTTTTTATTCTATGAATGCACATTAATTTATTTTTTTAAGAATATCTTCTACGTTCCATTATTTATTTGATAAAATTCCTTTATTTTATAAGGAAAAACTGTTTGGTTCTTAAGACCCTAGCAAACGTTCAGGTCCCGTAAGCAACTAATTTTAAATTTATGGCTGATAAGAAATCCGATCGTGGAAGTCGGTTGACGCTAGCTAGCTCCTGCTACTTGCCTATAAACACTGCATCCTCTTACTAAAAATAAAAACGTAGTACAGAACTAAACTGGGCAGATAATTCTTCCGAATTTATCACCGCACTCCCCACCAGTCCCAACCAAAAATGAACCACGCGAGGAAACAGGGCGGAAATTGAAATACAAGCCACAAAATTATTATTGGTATTTTAGAATTGGGTACATCCAAAATCGCCCAGGAGCCTCCTATGTTCGCAGTACGGTGCGCTTTACTGTATATATATATATATATATATATATATATATATATATATATATATATATATATATATATATATATATATATATATATATATATATATGTATGTATATATATATATATATATATATATATATATATATATATATATATATATATATATATATATATATATATATATATATATATATATATATATATATATATATATATATATATATATATATATATATATATATACATGAATGGGTAACGAACGTCAACGCCATCTACCGACTAGCTTATTTACAGTAAGATCTGATATAGATCGAAACCGGTCACAGGATGTCGTTAGGTGAAATCTCTACAAAGTTAGTTAAGAAATTAACTACACTATATATATATATATATATACAATAAGCTTTTAGTTTTACTGTTAATCCTTTTGAAAATTTTCTTTTGTCAACGCTTTTTTTTTCTTAAAAATATTCAAAATCATATTTAAGCTTAAGCAAATCAAGCGCCTCAGCGCATCCTTTCTTTACGAGTATAATACATATCAGAGAGTAAGGATTCTCTTACAAACAATATAAGTACAGCCGAATTATTTTTCATAAAACTGGATTAAGTCCTTTAGGTTTCTTGGCGAATCCCAGATTGTTGCTCTTAACATATTTTTAGTTTTTGACCAAGTCTGGTATAATATAACCTCAAAATCTTAAGACCCGTGTTAATAAACTGCTTCTTGCTTTACTAAGACACCCGGAGTACGTTAGTACTTAGGCTTAAAGCCTTTGTGAACTAGCTGTAAAATTTATCTTAATTATACTTTTTTAAAAGGTTTTTTTGAAAGTCCAGATGTGACGTGGCAATATACAGGGTGGTGCGTGAAAAAGTGTTCATACGTCTATCAGAGATAGAGTATCTTAAGGTCAACGTAGACTACCTATTTAAATATGCTTAAAGGGGTTACTAACAGAGATACAGAGTGTTTTATATGAATGGACTAAAATTTGTGTTACCTGTATTTTCCTTACTACTTAACCTAATCATTTTTAATGTTGAAGTTTTATGCAGCTTTATGCAATGCAGGACAAAAGAAAGAAAAATCCTGGTCTGGAACGAAAAAAATTGGGAATAAATTATTCTGCAAGAAAACACCCTGTATAAAACCTTTCCCGAAATGTTACGATGACGGTTAAAATCCTATTAAAAGTACTGCAAAATAGTACTTACATATTTTTAGCACATGTGGAACAAAAAAATATTTTTTATAAAACAACAACATTTAAATGGGCTTAAAATTGTATCCTCGATTAGTTAGAAATAAAATGTACAAATAAAAGTGATACAATTTTAAACCGATTTAAATTTTGTTGTTCCATAAAAATATATTTTTTGGAACATGTGCTATAAAACATTTTAGTACACTTTTACACATGATTTTATTGGCATTTCAACATATTGGAAAATATTTATGCAGGGTGTTGTTTGTTGCCAAATTCTTTTAATCAAATTTTCTTAGTCCGGACCTAGATTTTCTTTTTTTTTTCTGTATTTGCAGAATTTATTAATCTAAGGGGGTTATGACATGGGCGAGAGCGGTGACATCAAAAGTCCAAGGCGTGAGCAAAGAATATAAACCTCAATAAGAAGCGACATAAAGTTCCCAATAGCATTGGTTATATGGGAAACAAATTTCTGACGTCACGTGTAGATTTGAATGAGACTTAAACAGCTTGGGGGTACACTGAGAGAAATATCAACGGTGAAAATTCAGTTTTACACGGGACAAAAAAATTTATATGTATAACTATACATTGCAGTCCTGAAAAATCGTCCCTTTCAAGGAGTTTTTTCCAGCCTTTTTAGGGTTGGTTATTCTCAAAAAAGATTAGATTATTTTTGAAAAAATTAGTTTTAGACTAAAGCGATGTTTACAGGGAATTAAATGTTTGGAATTTTTCTTAAAAAAATTAATCTTATGTAATTTTTATGTGAAACAGATGCAAAATAATTATAAGAAATCTTTATTTCAAAATTGTAATAAAACAATAAGTAAGTGTTAATATATGGTTTTTTGAGGTCTTCAGTACCTATGCAGAATTAAATTTTGTAATCCATTTTACGTCTAACTAATTTGACTGTATAACATTTTGGAAAAAAACGAATAGTATGGCAGTTTTTTGCTTCCACTAATTACTCTTGATGTACACCTATCTCCATGTGCTAGAAAAGTAAAAAGAAAGAAGTTTTTAAGGTATGTGATTCTATGGGTTTCTGGGGTCAAGCATTCAGTGGAGGGATGTTTTTTTTTGTAAAACGGTACCTATAAACCTTAATACTTACCTTTACTATAAATGTATATCTTTTCATTTTTGCTGTAAAAAAAACACTACAATGTACTTTAATTTTTTTATTACATAAACATATAATTTAGCATTTCCTATATTGCTAACAAACAACAACAAATTTTTTAGTAAGAATATATTAATATACAATGTACAGCATGCTTTAATAAAAAAAGGGTTCCCATGAAATTAATTAAATTTGAAAGTAGGTTTATGATCTGGAAAAAAATCTCAGTAGATATTTTACTTGGAAAGAATAGATGTGAAAGAACTTGATAATCAAGGTGTGCTCGAAACATCGCTAAAATAAACAACAATTTTAGTTTTTTATGTTTTTAAATGCCAAGGCTAGAGCTTGAATGTTCAAGGTGAGATGAAAAAAATAGTTAACTTTTAAAAAAAAGTAGAAGGCAAACAGTTTATTGAAATGACAAAATCCGAAGAAGTTACATCCGACTTGTTACCGTGACTATAAATTGATTATATGTGTGATATAATTTTTAGTTTTCTTATTTTTTTACTCGGTACTTTAGATCACGATTGGTATACTTTAAGTATCGTATAAAATATTTTAAGCCCTAATAAATTATTTTATAATGTACATTTTTGGGAAATCATTGCATGGATGGGTAAATCCTATTCTTTCCATTTCATTTAAGAGTTTATGTGAAACTTCCTGTTTTATACAAATGTCTTCAAACTTATAGTTTTAAAAGCATGTTCCAAATCATAAACATATTTAATAAACGGGAGGGTGCTGCAACGCTCCATAAATGTTTTTTGTAGTGTCGTAAACTTTATAATAATACAGTGTGTATCAGCCAAATGGAATAAATTCAATAATAAATAAACGGGGGCGTGTTAAAAAAAAACACTTAGACACGTGTATCGGTATTTTTTGGTTGCGCATTTTTTTCAGTAAATACTTTTTTATACAGGGTGTGTCATGTAATAGTGGCGAACACTAACTTTTCCTAATTTAAATGCAACGCCCTGTATATTAGTCAATTTTAGGATTATTCAGAATATTCTAGATATATTCATGTACAATGTCATATACCTATTTTTAACTATATTTGGAAATATTAGGTGCTTTTAGATGTATTGTGCTTGCATTGCTTGAATACACGTTCTTGAAAGTTACTTTTTGTGCATATACCTACTAGAGACAGCCTTGGGAACAAAGCGTGCGAGAGAGAAGCAAGAATAGGTGTATAACCTCTCTCCCCCTCTACTCTCTCTTAATTTGTCGGCGTGGTGTATACACCCCTTCCGCCAAATTAATCAGCACAAGGCGCGAGAGAAAATATTATACAGGTATTCTTCTTTACCGCTTTCTCTCGCTTGTCCCGCACAGCCGAGCGGCACGGCTGCCTCTAGTAGTAAGTAAAGAAAGTAACCCGCACGAAAGTGGCAAAGATGCAAAGGCAATAGATGCAATAAAACTGAAAATGCTTAATATTTGCGAAAAAGTTGAAGATAGGTATAGGACATTGTACATAAAATATGTCTAGAATGCTTTGAAAAAACCAAAAATTGAATAATATACAGGGTGTTGCATTTAAATTAAGAAAGTTGATACTGGCCACCGTCACATGACACACCATAAACAGTTTTAGTTGAAAAAAATGCGCAATTAAAAAAACCAATCGACATGTCCAAGCATTTTTTTGAATAAGCCCCCATTTATTTAATATTGAATTTATTCCATTTGGCTGATCCATTACACTGTATAGTAACAAAGAATTAACATCTGCAAGATTCGCATTGTGATCTATAATTTTTGCACAAATATCAATATTAAATACTATGCACATTTAGTGCTTTTTTTTTTTAAAGATATCCACAAAACTGAACGAAACGAATGAAACAGCACATAAAACTCAACAAAGCAATAAAACGAAACAAGTAATCCCGACTACTAATAGCTGCCGCCAGCGGGGTTGACAGTTAAAACAGCTCTGCCCCTCCTAAAAAATTTTGGGACTTCGAATAATGTCGCTTCTATTATGCTGAGGTCTTATATTCTTTGTTGGGACACTCCGGTACAATTTCCTACCGTCGAACGTCTAGTCAGATTTATACTCTCGCCATTACCATTACTAAAAACCTTTTTTAGAAAGAGGAGTTGCTAAAAAGTTTTTATACGAAGGCAGAGTTTTTCATTTTGACCAATAAAATGCGTCGAAATTCTGTTATGCAACCAAAAAATTTAACTATCGAAACACTTCTCGACCTTTTTATTGGACTTGTGATATCCAATCAAAATACAGAATTACCTGACATATATCTATTGTGCCTTTTTTTCGTAAACACTTTTAAATAAACACGACCATCCCATTTTTTTAAACTCTCTTGCTATTGGCTGAATTGATAAAATATTTCTTTCGGAAGGTAGTCCCTTTTTGCGAATAACGTTTGTCGAAATGGCGAACATTTATTTTTCTTTAAGTAATGAAGATTTTTTAAATATATATCTTCCGAGTAACGACTTTTGGCTTTTAAGCAGTGGACCAGGAGAGGAGGGCATGACGGATCTAAATCGTCTGCTTGTCATACTCTCCAGGAGACAAGGACACCAGAAGAACACATCAGAACAGATATTTGTGCTCGTGTCCGGTAGCGACACGAGTAAGAGGAGATATAAGAACTCTCCCAATCTGGTATCGGATTCATTAGAAGTCCGATCCAAAGAAGATTAAAGGTGTATGGAAGCCCAATGCTATGGCCCATTCGATCATCAAAATGTCCAGCCCAGTATGAAAATAACTGTCAAGAGTTGGCCCCGCCGATTCTGCGCAACAACAAAATTCCACGAAAATAATTTAATGTGTTGCCTAACACACACTGATAAATCGGTGTGAAGTTAGCCAACACATTATAATTTTATGAGAGCTGGAGTACCGTTTTTTGGATTGATCAAAACCTTAATATATACAGGTCCCTCTAATTGAATGAAAGGAAGTACAATTTTGGTACGGTTTTTTGGGGCGCTGATTACAAATCTAAAAAAAAATTCGGCAATGTTTCGTTTTCTAGTCATCATCAAAATTGAAAATCAAACTAACCTTATTTACACTATTCCTCCTTTTTTTTGCACAAAATTCTTGATTTTTACACTAAATTGGCACGCAAGGAGTTTCTGTAAACACCTTTTAAAAACTTTTTTTTATGTTTATTTTACACCTTTTTTACACTTTTATTTTTTAAGCAAATATGGCTGCTGCCTTTTACTTAAAAGTTCGCAATTTAATGGAAAAAAGATGTAAAACTAAATAAAAATACAAAAAGGTTTTTAAAAAATTTATAAAATATGTGTATGCCCTTTTGAATGTAAAAATCAAATTATTAATACAAAAAAAGGGAGAATATAGTGAAAATGAAGTTGATTTAATTTTTAACTTTTGATGATGAAGATCTCGGAAACGAAACGTTGCCGAAAAGATATTTTTTCAGATTTGTAATCAGCGCCACAAAAACCCCTGTATACCAAATTTGATCAAAATCGGAGAGGAGGCAACTTTTGAGACAAAATACCATTGTTTAAAAATAAATTAGATTTTTTTCTTAGATCTTGCATTATCAACTTTTAAGCTCGACATACACATTACAATATTTAACAGATACTGTTACAATGGATACTCAGGTGCCAAAGGTTACTAAACATTTTTAACCACTGGTTATTCTGTCTCATGAATGTTTGTTATTAGGTGAAAAGTATATGCCTAAAAAGTAGTTATAAAGAAATTTTCACTTTTTAATGTACAACCACAATCTTAGGATTAGATTAAACTCATTTACTACTATCTTGCCCTTCTTTTTATACCAAAATTGGTGATTAGTACATGAGAATATCATACAATGTTTGAAATTCTATTTTTTTAAAAATCGTGTTTTTATTTATTTACAAAGATTTTTGGTAAATAATAAAACGCCTTAAAAATATCGACCATTTAAATAGAAGGCTGTAAAGTCAAAGAATATAAACCTCAATAAGAAGCGAGCATAAAGTTCCCAATAGCATTGGTAATTTGGGGAAACGAATTTCTGACGTCACGTGTAGACGAAATGACACTTAAAACAGCTTGGGGTATTACACTGAAAGAAATATTAGCAGCCAAAAATTCGGTTTTACACGGGAAAAAAAAATTTATATGTATAACTATATTATTGCAGTCTGGAAAATCGTCCCTTTCCAAGTGAGTTCTTTTGAGTCTTTTAAGGGTTGGTTATTCTCAAAAAAGATTAGATTATTTTTGAGAAAAATTAGTTTTGGGCAAAGGAATGTTTACATGGGATTAAATGTTGCAATTTTTCTTAAAAAAATTAATATTATGTAATTTTTGTGTGAACAGATGTAAAATAATTATAAGGAATATTTATTTCAAAATTGTAATAAAACAATAAGTAAGTGTGGTTTTTGAGGTCTTCGAGTAGGTACTCGAAGAATTAAATTTTGTAATCCATTTTACGTCTAACTAATTTAACTGTATAACATTTTGGAAAAAAACGAATAGTATACAGTTTTTTGCTTCCGCTAATTACTCTTGATGTACATCTCCCATTTCAAAAAGAAAAAGAGAAAAATGTTTTAAGGTATGTGGTTCTATGGGTTTCTGGAGTCAAAAATTCAGTGGAGGGATGTTTTTTTGTAAAACTGTACCTATACACCTTAATACTTCACTCTCTTTACTACAAAATGTATATCCTTTCATTTTTACTGTAAAAAAACACTACAATGTACTTTAATTTTTTTTTTACACATAAACATATAATTTAGCATTTCCTATATTGGTAACAACAACAAAATTTTTTAGTAAGAATATATTAATATAGAATGTGCCAGCATGCTTTAATAAAAAGAGGGTTCCCCATTAAATTAATTAAATTTGAGAAAGTAGGTTTATGATTTGGAAAAAAATCTCAGTAGATATTTTGGAAAGAATAAAGTGGAAGAACTTGATAAACAAGGTGGCTCGAAACATCACTAAAATAAAACAATTTTAGTTTTTTTAAAACCAAATGCCAAGGCTAGAGCTTAAATGTTCAAGGTGAAATGAAAAATAGTGACTTTAAAAAAAAAGTAGGCAAACAGTTTATTGAAATGACAAAATCTAAAATTTACATCGACTTGTTACCGTACTGGTAACTTTAGATCACGATTGGTATATCATCGTATAAAATATTTTAAGCCTAATAAATTATTTTATAATGTACATTTTTGGGAAATCATTGTATGGATGGGTAAATTCTATTTTTTCCATTTCATTAAGAGTTTATGTGAAACTGTTTTATACAAATGTCTTCAAACTTAGTTTTAAAAGCATGTTCCAAATCATAAATGGATTTAATAAACAAATCGGGAGGGTGCTGCAACGCCATGACATGTTTTTTGTAGTGTCGTAAGCTTTATAATACAGTGTGTATCAGCCAAATGGAATAAATTCAATAA
This sequence comes from Listronotus oregonensis, assembly GCA_019359885.1. Lineage (NCBI taxonomy): Eukaryota > Metazoa > Arthropoda > Insecta > Coleoptera > Curculionidae > Listronotus > Listronotus oregonensis. The sequence continues at coordinate 37,767 of JAHBCN010001653.1, read as the reverse complement.
TAAATAAACGGGAGCGTGTTCGAAAAACACTCGGACACGTTTATCGAATGTATTTTTGGTTGCGCATTTTTTCAAAGTAATACTTTTTATACAGGGTGTGTCATGTAATAGTGGGCCAACACTAATTTTCCTAATTTAAAATGCAACGCTCCTGTATAAGTGATCAATTTTTGGATTCTTCAGAATATTCTAGATATATTTCATATACAATATCCTATACCTATTTTTAACTGTTTTGAAAATATTAGGTGCTTTTAGATGAATTGTGCTTGTGTTAGCACCGCTCTTCTTGAAAGTTGGCTTTTTGTGCATATACCTACTAGAGGCGGCCTTAAGAACAAGCCTACGAGAGAGAAGCAAGAATAGGTGTATAACCTCTCTCCTCTCTCTCTCTCTCTCTTAATTTGTCCGGTGGTGTATACACCCCTTCCGCCAATTAATTAGCACAAGGCGCGAGAGAAATGTTATACAGCTATTTCTTACTCTCTCTTACGCTTACCGCATAGCCGAGCGGCACGGCTGCCTCTAGTAGGTATACGTGCAAAAAGTAACCCTCGCTGAAAGTGGCAAAGATGCAAAGGCAATAGATGCAATAAACCCGAAAACGTTTAATATTCACGAAACAGTTGAAGATGGGGTATAGGACATTAGATTGCTGCATTTAAATTAAGAAAGTTGATACTAGTCACCGTCACATGACACACCCTGTATAAATAACAGTTTTAGTTCAAAAAAAAGCGCAATTAAAAACACCAATCGACATGTCCGAGCATTTTTCCGAATAAGCCCCCCATTTATTTAATATTGAATTTATTCCATTTGGCTGATCCACACTGTATATTAACAAAAAGAATTAACATCTAAAGATTCGCATTGTGATCTATAATTTTTACAAGTATCACATTTAGTGCTTTTTTTTTAAAGATATTCACAAAAACTGAACGAAACGAACAGAAACAGCACATAAAACTCAACAAAGCACTAAACGAAACTTGTAATCTGACGGACTAAAAGCTGCCGGCAGCGGGTTGACAGTTAAACAGCTTAGCCCCCTCCTAAAAATTTTGGGACTTCGAATAATGTCGCTTCTTATTGAGGTTTATATTCTTTGGCGTGAGGGTGTGAAAAGTCCCGCTTGTGTTGGCGGCTCTGTCGGGTAACACTAAAGTTACTAGCATTATCAGCTGTAGACAGAGTCGTGCCACAAGTCGAAGTTTTTATATGGTGTTAATTTTGCAGTTGCAAATATTTGTGTGCAAAGTTGATATATTATTGGTTTTGGTTTTGACTGTTTTTTTTTACATAGTTTTTAAGTAGTGTTTAGTCGTGTAGTTTTAATTAGTCTTTATAGGGTTTTGTGCCAATAATGAAGAAGTGCATCAGTGTTAAGGGATGTGCGAACAATGCTTTAAACTACAAATATTTAAAAATAAGTTTTCATAAATTTCCAAGAGGTGATATACTAAGTATACCACAAAATATTATTAATTAATACCATTAGTACTGTGTTCTTTTCTTTTATATCTATTTCAAAATGTAAAAATTTCAGTTGTATTTTATCTAATTGTTGCATTGTAAATGTATTGTAGTGTTGTAGTTGTGAAACAAATAAAGTTTAGTTTTGTAGCAATAAACCTGTATTCACATTTTTTTACATAAAATAATTCAATTTATTGCCCAAGTGGAAAATCTTGCTATTATTCTGGAATATATAAGTAAATAAATAAATAGTTTTTAAAAGTAACATAATTAGTTTTTAAAATAAAATAAATTAAGGATTAATAGACAAGTTTATATATTTATGAAGTACCGTCATAAATTCCTAAAAAGAAAAGTTATTATTCTCTGGCTTCCAGTATCTGATCCGAAGTTGGATATTTTATAATCTTACAAAGATCTTCAAGATACCTTGTAAAAGCCCATTTCTGATCCTGCACACAAAGAAAAGCTTCTTTCCGTTGCCCACCAACGAGCTGTAGGGAATCTGTCTTTCTTTTATAGGTATTTTCACGGCTTCTGCTCAGAGGAGTTGGCCCGTATAATTCCTTTTCTGGCAGTTCCCAATAGAGCAACACCTAGTGCAACTTTTATGCATCTTTTTACAGTTCAGCTAGAGAGGCCCCGAATTTCCGGCTTTCTTCGTTCCTTCACCCCTAGAGTGTCAAGACTATGCAACCTGCTACCTGCAGAAGGTTTCCCTTTTCCTCTAAAATTTAAGTCTCTTGTGAATAAACTCCCTCTTACCACACTTTAGACACCCACGGTACGTTAGTAATTGGGCCTTTGTGGACTGTCCCAAGATAAAACAGTAATTAAAAACCACAAACTTCTTTACTTGCTCATACAATTTTATAAACGTCCTAATAAACATGGGTATTATTAAAGAAAAGGAAGGTGTTAATATTTCAATATCGTGTGTTTAAAAATAGAGTAAGTACTCATAATTATTACAATTAATTAGCAATCATCAGTATTTTCTACAACATTTTAATTTTTTTCTCATTTTTAAAATATTTAATGTAGTAGGTACCATTGAAAAGGTACGCCACGCCGTGTTGTTGCTTTAATTTTTAATTTCAATTATTGAATTACATTTATTTTTTTTTTAAATATAAATTTTGTTCGTCTGTATAAAAGCAGTTTTTCATTTCCACCTCAATTCGACGCCACTGTCCGGCATAAAATCCAACGTGGACGAAATGGGCCCTTCTTGACGCCACAGAAGAGTTTTTAAGAAAAATACAAGTAAAACATATTTTAGGTCATTCAGATAAAACAATTTGTATCTCTAGTAGTAACCCCTTAAGAATACTTTAATAGGTGATCTAAGTTGACCCCAAAGTACTCTATCTCTGGTAGACGTATGTACACTGCCTCACGAATTACCCTGTACATATATGTATTTATAATTGGTGCGTATACTAAATTTTTGTGGTCATTAGTGGAAAGAGTTGTGCTGTTCATTAAATATTTTTTTCACTAATGACCAAACAAATTTCGTAGACACTCAATTAAAAATAAATATATTGCTACATATCGATTTTTAAAAATCTCTTTGTAAGAAAATGTAGGAGCGACTTTACCAACAAATATTTGTTGAATGATTATTATTTAATCCAATTGATACAACTACATATTTTACTGTAGTCTGTCGTACGGATTTATTTAAAGGCAAATAATTTTTTTTAATTAGAAAAAGAGTTTATATCTGTTAAAGCAATTTGAAGCACATACTTTTTTTTAAGATTTAAACGCATTATTGTAAATGATCTTACGAGATCGTTATTTAATCAATGATGCACTTTGTGATAAAGTGCCTTAGAAGGGGCATTTTAATTAGCACGTATTTACTTGAGTGCATTTACCCGTTTGATCTTATTATTCCAGTTCTAAATGTACTAGTTTATTAACAAAGAAGTCAATTATTTGGCATCAAGTGTCTTAAAGGAATTTCTCACAAAATTAATAATACGACAAAAGTAAACACATTGGAAGGAGGCAAAAGTTATTAAATTCCTGTAAACTTTGAGTTAGTTGAATTGTTAAATTTATTGCGACTGGATATTTCCGGAATTAATAATTAGTTTTAGTAAGTCTCTTTGGTAATTTTATTATTTGGTACATTGTCTTTACAATAAATTTAGGCTCAAATTTTTAAGAATGGGGTAAATTTGTCGTCATTTAAAAAATTCTAAATTCATTTATTTATTTGTTTACATACCTAACAGATTTACATCCAAAATCTATGCATTTTTAGCAAAAATACGTAGAGGGCGGGTTTATAGAGAATATAATTTCCCATCCAAATGGCGAAACAAAAAATTATCCATAATTTTTTTTTTAATGGTATTTTAATAATAAAACATAGTTTAAGAGTTTACCATAAAAACTTTTAGTTTTTTTTCTAAACTTATATTGTTTTTATCGTAAATAAACATTATATAAATAGAAGCAAAAGTGTTATGTTAGCTTTTTTATTAAGGTAATAAAAATTATTAAAGCTCCTTTTAAACTATTTAGCATGAAGGACTGTGTCTATTTTATGGTTTACTAAGGTCCTCCTCAGTTATTTCAAGATTGCTTGAATTTTTGCAGTTTACTCCTGCGCACTGTGCACACTTTAGTATATGTAATAATTATTGGTAACTGTTTAGATATGTGGCTCCACCTATTTTTAATCATTAAAAACGGAAAAAAAAGATATTCAGATGTTTGGTTTCTTTTGCTTTATTTTACGGCGAATTTATAAATCTTTTAAGTAAAATCCAAAAAAAAATCGGGGGTAATTTTTATTTTGAAAATAAAAAAATGGGTATTTTCAAGTTTTTTCTAAATAAAATGCATCCATTTAAGCAATTTTTAGTGATTTGTTTTATATTGTACATGTAAAGACAAGTTATAAAAAAAAAACAAAAATATACATTTTTGGATTTTTCAAATATTTTTTCATATTTTTTTTAATCGACATTTCTGATTTTTTTTTAGTATTCCATTTTTATTAACCTTTAAGAATAAAAATACTTGACAACTCAAAAAAATATATTCATGTTGAAAAGTGAAACCACACATCTAAACAATTACCCAATTAATAACTAATGTCATGCACTTACATTTTTTTTTGTAGACTTCCAATCCTTTTTCATTGCTGTACTTAAAAATAATTATTATTTAAATGACGGTATAAAAGAACTTTTTTTTTTAAATAAAAATACTTTTTCTTTAATAAAATCTCTGTCAAGTTTTAATGAAAAAACTTTTAGTAACGTTCATTTTAAAGGCTTTGACTTTGACATATTTTTTTTGTAAAGCACTGTCTATACCCATCTTGCCTCAAAAAAAGTTGTGACCAAAAATCTAAAAAATACGATTTTCTCTTGTTTTTTTATTTTTTTTTTTCGCATTTATTTCACAATAATTTTTTTTTAACTTAAGAAGATGCCATTTCGATAGGAAATATTATTTTCTACAAAGTAACGCTACATATATATTTTTTTAATACATATATTTTGAAATAATTTAAAATTTTTAAAATGGTGACAAATTTACCACGTTTTTAAAAAGGCAAGCGTAAATTTATTAGCACTTTGAAATTTTATATATATTTAGGCACACAAAAACAAAATTAATTATAAAATTGCTCTTGCGATTTTTTTTCTTATTATCCCCTACCCTAAAGTGCACTACTGTTTTGACCAATGAAAAGGAAAATTTTAACAAACCCAAACTATCATGCTTTTCCAATTTTTACTAGATCTTAATAGGTTTCGTGCCCTACTGTTGACAAAAGAGTTACTAAAAATATTTTAAAAATTGAATAAATCGTATTAATTTTATAAATATTAGTGTAAATTACTTTAAAACTTTGTGTTTGGAAGTAATTTTGGCATTTGGCAAAACCTGTGTAGATAAAAGAACTTTACTATAATCATTCCAAGTTTTGGGTGCCAGGTTTTTGCATGTTTAACCCGTTTTTTCTCAGTTCCGTCAACTTTGTACAGGTACCGAAACATGCAGATATTGAATTTTCACGGCACCTTTTAGACGACGCGATAGTGCCACCATAGACGTTATACAAATAACTACTACCTCTGAACTTTCCCCCAGTAACGTCTGTTATCCAGACGGGACCAACAGTTAACGTGGATTCCGAACCACACCCAACGGCACACGGTATTCCCTGGCGAGCATCAATCCAAATACTAACCGTGCCTGGCGTTCCTTAACTCCGCTGCTACCACCGACGTCTTTTGGTATGTTTCTTCTCAGTTTGTTATTTTACCAATATTTTGGTTACAGATAAAATGGGAAAGAGTAATTAAAACATAATTGGCTAAAATGCAATAGAATGGGAAATTATTTTAAAAGAGAAAACAAATTGACTTGAAAAGCAGCATTGCTTTGTTATTAAAACAAATATTTGTTATTCGTTTGAATTTTTATAATTGGTTTCTTTTTTACAAAAAATATAAATATTATCGATGCATTTTTAGTATAAAATAAATTTTCCGTGAAAAGAGATATTTTAAAATTAATTATTGGACAAAATAATTTTTAAACAATTACCTTTTAAAAAATGTAGCAAAACATAAAGGTATTATTCTACAAAATTTAAAAATGCATTTTCTATCCAATTAAAAATAAAAACCATTAACTAATGTTAAGGCTTAAACACTAGGTCCTCTAATTAAGTATTTATATTATGGTGGAGTTAAACTTATTGTTTGTGAGTTGGCCTAAAGTCGATTTGATAGTTTTGTTTTTGTTATTATGGAAACAATATTACCCATAGTAAACAACTGCCGCAATAATGGGGTTTAATTACAATAACACATTTGAATAGGGGGGAGAGTTATCCCTCGATTAATTAAAAAAACCTATTACTGGTTATTTGTATTATAAGGTTATAAGGAGTTCTGAATAAATGTTATTAATAGACATTTGCTGACAAAGTGTTTACTTTACTTCTCTAAGATTCTTGTTAAGTAATATGAATAGACTGGAGAGTCTTATCTTTTCTTGGAGATTTTATACGCGCGGTCTCTTGGCATTCCATAAATTGTTAAAATAATTATCCAGATCTTTTTTAACGTAAATGAGATTATTGGAACATAATTGGTACAAGCATATTTTATTTATAGCTACAGCAGCTTAAAAAAAAAGCTTAGATTTCTCTTTCGAACCAGAAAATATTGAGGTTCTTCTAATTTGTATACTCTGTATCCGTATTCTGTATCCGATAGCCGAGGGTCTTTCAAGGTCTCTCGTCTCTTGTCGAGAGGAGATATTCTGGTCTTTTCCCTCCTCTCGTTTCTCCCAAGGTCTCCTGACCAGGATTTTGGCGCACAATAATAAAAAAATATGTGCCCATATAAAAACAGGATCTTTAATTAGAATTAAAAAAGTATGGACCATGTACAATTAAAGATTAGATCGAAAATATATTAAAAAAAAAAGTGATTTATAATATTTACCCACCGGTTTTGTTAAATTTATTTTTAATTCTATTTTAAAATAATATTTTTTATGAGCAAGAATGTTTTTTATAAGAGATACAAGAGATCTTGAGAGACTCTCGGCGGCATCACTGCTAACCAAAATTAGACCCTGCTTGAAATATTGGTCCCAAGTCTCAGGAATTGCGTTTCCCACACCTTTTAACATTTTTGATTCCACTGCTGATTCTCTTTATTAGGTATTTCGACTGCTTTTGCTTTGGGTATTTGGCCAAAATTATTCTTCCTCTAGCAGCTCCCAGTAGGGGAACGCGAAGTGCGAACTTTCACAGTTTGACTAGAGAGGTCCCGAACTTTCGACCGTGTTCGGTACTTTATTCCTAGAGTGCCTAGACTGTAAAACTTGCTGACTACAGAGCACGTTTTTCCCCTTCAAACTTTCAAAATCTTTAGGTTTTGTGTTAATAAACTGCGTCTTACTTTGCTAAAGACACCCATGATAGATTAGTTCTTAAACCTTTTGGACTGTTCTAAAATAAAAGAACATATATTAACAAACTTTAATAATATATTTATAATATATTTTAGCTCCTTTTTTAACTTAGGACAGTTCACGAAGACTTAAAGCCTAAGTAGCAACGTATCGTGGGTGTCTTTAAGGGTGGTAAAAGGAAGTGTTTCAGGGCTAGAAATTTTCTGGATAAAGGAACGAACAAAGTGGAAAGTTTTGGCCTTCCCAAGTGGAACTCTAAAGGGATGCATATGTGCACCACTACGTGTTCTGTTCAAAGCTGCCAAAAGCAGAATTACAATAGGTAATTCCTTAAAGCAGGAGCTGTGAAAATGACTATAAAGGAGTGACAGATCTCCCACAGCCTTCCTGTTAAGTGTGTAAAGGAATCAAGGATACTAAGAATTGTGGGCGAAGCCATTTGTACTGCAAAGTTGACCGCTTACAAGTAATCGGTGAGTTAACTCTCGAAAAAGTCCTCTGAATCCTCTAACTTGTTTCGCGAGAGTGAACATAATTTTGTTTTGGGGGCAATAAAAGAAAACTACATTATTAACATACTTTTGGCTGATCCAATTGTTATATCTGCTTAACTATTTCTTTTAATCTTTAGATACATTAAGCTAAATTATTATTGGAAATTTACTTAAAATTGATTTAACGCTTCGTTTTGTTTTTTTCTCAAGGGCCTTACAGTGCGTGCTTGCATGGGATAAAATTAACTTTTTAAATGGTATTACCGCTAACAAAACCAAGAAGTCTTTGAGCAGGATAATTAGAAAAGGCCGTTTTTTTGCCATGAATCTTTTCCCTTCAAGATTTTATGAAACCTATATAAATACGTTGCTTTGCTAACCTCTTTTTCTTTTTTTGTGTAAGAATAAAAAAGTGATTAAGTTTCAGTAGTGTTTGCAGGGTAAATGTAATTAACTAAGGATTTCAATTAAGATTTTGCCCATTATATCTTCATTTTCCTAGTAATAAGGCAATATTAGGTTAACTAATTATTTTGCAGAATAACAAGACCGACATAAATATGGTGTACTACTCACAAAGGCGCTTTAAGTAAACACATACCGCATGTATACGAGACCTGTGTATAACTTATATAAAATATTCTCTGTAACTTAGAACATACAACATGCAAAAAAATACTGGGTGGTTCACAAGCATGATTAGATGTAACAAACTCAATAAATGTTAACGCGCTTATAAAAAAGGGGTGACCATAATCTGACAAATAAAACAAAAGTTCGAAAAACCTAAAAAAAGCATTTTATAAGATCTAACTTTACGATTTTAAATTTATGTTTGCTGTGGTCCTTGTAGAGTTTTACTTGTTTATTGAATCATATATTACGTTGTTAAATAAGTTTTGTCTTTCGGTATAGAAAACACCATTTTATGATTTGAAATAAATTTTATCATTCAATTTATTGTCCCCAAACTTAAATACACTTATTCCAGTCATTTTTTAATTTATAAACTTCATCCTTTAAGTGAGAATTCGGAAAACGTTGAAAGCGCTGCTACCACTTCATTGTTCAATGAAAATCGTTTCCCAAGCATGATATTTTTTTAAATGTAAAAACAGCCAGAAGTCAGAGAGGCGCGTGCGATGAAATTTGAAAGAAGGGAAGCAATTTAAAAAAATCACCCATTTATAATGTATTTTCCTTTATATTTAGGATGTTGCAGTTCACTAAGGAATGAATAAAATAATACGACTATTTTTCAAAACTTTGAATACTAGAATTTTGGTTGACAGGGAAAGCATTGCTTCCCTTGTCAGAGGATGCTAAATCTGGCCAATAGGTTGAATGTTGCCCCACTTTCTACTTTGTGCTGAGTAAGAGTGTTGTCTTGATGATTTTGTTTCTGTAAACTAGATCTTTTTCCACAAATTTTTACATCCAGCTTGTACAAAAGGTACCAATAATACAAACGTATTACGTTTGTATTCAATGGTTAGCTTTCTGAAACCCGAAACATCAACTAAAATATAACTTACAGTACCTAATAAAATGTAAGTTTGTTATTATTTTTAATGTTGATGCACTTTTTGGACGTTCTTTACGACTTGTACGACCATGTTTTAATTTAGTAACACATCTTTCTACTATTCTATTAAAAGTGTTCTCTATACCAAATTCAGTTTTTTCAATGTAAAAAATACTCCTACTCTGACACGTCAACTTTAAATAGCTGTAATTGCTAGATCTTCATAAAACTTTTCACGTGTGCACAAAAAAATTCTAACGTTTTAGAAAAAAAAATAACGATGAACCTTGCATCGCTTTTATTAAAAGACAAAATCCTATTGAACAATTAGCTATACCGGTAAATGTATGCCTAAAAAACCGAAATAATATCGAAATAAAATATTTTTAAAAAACTTTTTGAATAACGATCTGCAAGGTGGGATACTCCTTAATGGTAAACTCTGCATATCATAAACAGTGGCTAAAAGGTTTGGCTTTTTAAAAATTTGAGGTAAAGCGGCTTATGCATTGTAAAATATTGTATAGTACGGATTTTACGTTTTAAAAGTCATGTTGCAGTGTAAGATGTTTAGATGTTTCATATTAAGGCGGCATTCATACACACTTAGACTTAAAGACCTGCGTAATGACATAATCACTTTAATTGTTTTTGTTATAAATATTAAAATTTACAAAGTAAACTAAAGAAGACAAAAATTTACCTTATTAAAAACTTAGGTGTTTAATTGGTGTAAGAAATTTAAGGAGGGCCGTACAACGGTCGAACATGTTGAAATATTTCGAACACACAACCCAACATTAACATGATAAACGACCTTAATCTTGCTAAAAGAAAAATCTAATACTGTAAAATTTCACAAACCTAAGAAATTAGACTTGGTGGTGTCAAGGAAATTATCAAATCAAATCAAATTAAGATAGATATCTAGATTGCTGACTATGTAACAAAAATTGTATCGTGTTAGGATCTTTCATTCTAAAGAAGATGTGTTTTTAATTGCTTACTCACTTGCGATGAAACCTAGGTTCACCTTTTTACACCAGAATCAAAAAGACCATATCTTGAGTGGCGCTACTCACTAGCTCTAAAATCACATAAAGCAAACGTTGTGCCTAAAGCCTCTAAAATAATAGCCACACACCTTTGGGAGAAAAATAATACCTTTTTGACCAATTTTTTGATAAAACGACGTGATAAACCATTAATATCGCTTATTAATGTGACCTGCTCTCTTAATAAGATAACCTTAAGATGAACTCGCATTTTGTTCAAAAAGGTGAAACCGTTTAATCAAAACCGACATTCTGCTGCACGATAATATTAGATCTTAACTGTCTTGACTACAAATGTCCTCAAAAAATGCATAACGGCAACCTTACTTCCCAGATTTATGATCATGAGGTTAAAATCTCTTTGGACCGCTAAAAGAGTTACCATGTGGCCTAAAATTTCAATATAATGATGATATTGCGAACTTATGCATGGGACGAGGTGAAAAAATAATAAAAAAATCATATATGTATTTACTGCAGTTAAATAAAAAGTTTGTCAAATTCCAGTTTAAACTTAAACCCTTTCCGTACAATACTAATCTTTGTTTAATTAACTTTAATTGTCCCAATCCAATTACTTACATTAAAAAAATATGTTTTTTTATTCTATATTAAAAAGATTTTTAAAGATAAACTGCATTAGTTGATGCAGAAAAATTTTTGCTAAAGAAATTTATATTAAAATTAAGTGAGGAACATCTGCTTAAAACCCAACGAAATAATTAACTAATTTTACGGTCTCTTTAAAACATAAAGATACCAGAAACGTAATTAACGTCTTACGTTAATTTGCTCTATGCCAGCAACGCAGCTCCATTTTCTTATTTCCTCAATTTTACTAGATAAAGCCAAACAGGTTTACCTTAAATCTTTTTAGCGGCATTCACTAAGAAAGTCTAAATTTCCAAATGCTTTAATTTGACAGGAGTTTAATTTAACCAGTGTTAAAGTCAGTCAATTAAGTTCAAAACAATACAATGTAGGGTAGAAAAATGTTAGTTTCTTTATTTATTGTGCAATATAAATACAACGTGTAAAAAAAATTAAAAATACTATTTTGTTATAAAAAAAAATGTTATTTATGACAGCAATTTCTATCTTTACGAAAACCTACGAAGACCCAAGCACTAGGAAATGCAAATACCGGACTTTTAGATGTTCTTTCGGTTCTAACAACGAATTCTTATTATTACGGGTTATTATAGTAAATAATTTTTATGTATAACGTATGGGTTGCAAACTAAAATAAACAAATAAAAGTGGCAGGAGGTGAGTAATTATTTAATTATAAATGGCTTCTATAAAAGTATTAATTTTTTAAAATGTTTTAAAATAAATTTTAAAATTTTAATATAAAATTTGCGTCGTAATTGAATGAATATTAATATATATTTTTTAATTATATTCAGAAAGCAATAAATACTTATTGAGTTATGACGCGCATTTTATATTAAATTCTAATATTTAATATTAGACTCTGGAAAAATAAACCATAAACTATTCTTTCTTCTTTTGTATTCTGCAGGCATTATTGGGGAGTGCAGTCTTATGGGAAAACTGGCCTAGAGGTTAAGAAAAACCCTTTATTGTTTCGTCAAGCTTTCGTGTATATTTATTTGTATTTTTTGTATTTTCTTAAAAAAAAAAAATTAATAATAAATCTCGTTTTTGTATGGTGTTTACTGAATTGAATTATTTTTATATTTTTAAATGGGTAAATCTGTCAGACTTTTTTGGTTTTTTAAAGTTTTTCTCAAATTATAGCATTTTCATTCATATATATATTAACAACTTTCTCATGTACCTGGGCACCACTTCGGTACCTAAAATCTAAATAGCAGGAACAGACGCAGACCTGCCATTGCCTCGTTTTGTAATTATTCTTTTCTTAGTGAAATCAACTGTCAACCATGTTTCCATCTCAAATTCTTAACCTTCCACCAAACCAACATCTATCCTCTTTCTGCTCTACAACAACTCCACCAGTTGGATCCTTCTATCCTTGTCTCCCAAGATAGGCGTTTGTTAACCTTACTTTTAAACAAAAAAGACCGTGTTCGCGTGGTTTCTCCAACGGAAAAAGTTGTAAAATGTAGAAAAGTATTTTATTTTATTTCAAAAACAACCAAAGGTTGTCCTTCCTAGTTTTTTACAGTTATTATAGGGTAGTTCCGTCTGTTCGTTTCTTTGAATGGGCTTTTCCTGTTCATCTTCGAGCTGTTTTAAAATTTGTAACCTACTTTGGTAAGGAACTTTGAAATAGAATAGTTAGTTGTTAGTCTACTAACACTAGTCTTTCTGTTTTTTGTGGTGAGTCCTGAGGAAGAGTATATAAATATACACGAAAGCTTGACGAAACAATAAAGGGTTTTTCTTTAACCTCTAGGCCAGTTTTCCCATAAGACTGCACTCCCCAATAATTTCAGAATTTTCTTTTCTTTAACTAGACAGTCGTGATCTATCCTTCTCTTAACTTATATACATATATATATATATATATATATATATATATATATATATATATATATATATATATATATATATATATATATATATATATATATATATATATATATATATATATATATATATATATATATATATATATATATATATATATATATATATATATATATATATATATATATATATACATGTGTTAAAAATTAAGTCGGCACTATTGCTAACTTTTCTATTATAAAAGATATAAGTTAGGTTAAATTAGCAAAGTTGTGTACATTTTTACGCTGGTTATAATAACAATAATAAAAAAAAACAAATGAACATTAGATTTTCAAGTTATTCACAAAAATATACTTTTTTTAAATGCAACAACCTGTATTTGTTACGTTCATTCGATAGAAAATGTAGTTTTCTATACAATTCGTCATTTACATTTTTTCCCGAAAATAAAAAATAGCATAGTTATTTTAATTTAAATGTATTTTTCCATAACTGGACGCAGGCAGCCATGGAATTCTTAAACTCGCATTCTTTGTACAAATTATCGTATAATGCTATGAGAGAAATAAAAATGAACGAAAGGTAATATTATGCCTATCCACCATGATGCTTAAGTGACAACTAGTAAATCATAAGGGCAACAGTTTATTTATGCTGCTGTTGTTGTTTAAAATGTTTACTCATTTGGAGAAGCGTTATATAATAAAATGCTACATAATTTGCCAAAAATTGCATCAGGCTTTAGAGCGATACATGGAACTATTTCCAGAAATAATTATGCCAACAAAGTTATATTTTTTAGGTACTTTATCGAAAGTTTCGATCAAACCAAAAAGTATTTTTGTCAAGCGTAGAAATAAGAAAACCTTTATAATCAACAAATAGAGAAATTATTGTTTTGGCATATTTTGAAGTTTATCGTGAAAATTCCACAAGATAATGTAAGCGGGATCTGATCTATGCTCATGTGAACCATTCATAAAATTAAAAAACATATGTATGTACCCTAAGCAAATACAGATCCATACAAACTTTGCTGTCCGGTGATTACGAAAAGGCGTATAAACATTTGTCAATGGTTTGTAAATGCTGCTATGGAAAATCCAAATTTTTACGATTAATTCTTTGGAGCAATAAGGCTAACTATAGTAATAGAAAAAGAGCGTGTTTAACTAAAAAAACTAACAATATTGAGCAGAGAAAATCTCCGGCGCCACCATCCTTCCAATCCACCAAGGCGTTTTAGTTTTTAAACGTATGGTGCGGCCTGATTCATCAAAAATTGTTGAAGAACCCGAGTTTTGCGAAGGCTCTTGGAACAGGCGAACGATTTCCGAATTTATTAAGAAATGTGTTGAAAGATTTTTTGGATGATGTCAATATAGCCGACAGTTAGCAAATGTTTTTTTTTAACAGAACGGTGCTCCTTCACACAATACCGAAAACGTTGCTGATTTGTTGAACAACTATTTTAACATCGTTGATTGGCTACACGAGGGCCAATACTCTGGCCACCACGTTTTTCAGACATTAACTCTCTTAATTTCTATTTCTTTTGGGGTTTTCTTAAAACCAGGTTTACAAAATACAATATAAATATACGTTAACCAACTTTAAAAGGCTATTAGGGCACGTCGGCTCGTAGCATCAATGACAATACAATTTCAAAGCCTACGAGTAGAGTTTTAAAGTGTACCCAAAAAGTGCATTGAGCAGGAAGGAGGTGTTTTGAACATTTAATTTGATTTTCATTTTATTAAAATGCGCAATATTATTAGCATAATGTATTTTATTAATGTTACTTAGTTGCGTGTTATTATTAAAAAAAAAAAAAAAAAAACTAACTACGATGTTTATTATTTACCTAAGTAATTGGAATATTTAACAAATAATATTTCATTAGGCGGATATTATTTAAATTTGGTTTCTGTCATAGCATACAATACGATAATTTGTACAAAGAATGCGATTTTAAGAATTCCATGGCTGCCTGCCATGTCCAAGTTATCGAAAAATACATTTAAATTAAAAATAATCCTGCTATTTCTCATTTTTAGGAAAATAATGTAAATAACTAATTGTATAAAACATTTCATTCCCTATCGAATGGATGTAACAAATACAGGGTGTTGCATTTAAAAAAAGTATATTTTTGGGAATAACTACATTCTGATGTTTATTTATTTGTTTTTTTATTATCGTCATTGTAATCAGCGTAAAAAATGTACAATAGCTTTGCTAATTTAACCTAATATATATATATATATATATATATATATATATATATATATATATATATATATATATATATATATATATATATATATATATATATATATATATATATATATATATATATATATAGTTTATTTGTTTATTTTCTTTGACCTTGATATATTGATATATTTATTCTCCAAAATGTTCCCGGATTATCTTGGGGAGGGGGGTCACGGGGGGGGGGGGGGGGGGAGGGGGGGACCCAAGGGGGGGGGGGCAATTTTCATTTAATTTTTGTTAATAATTACGTTTCGGGCCTGGAAGGGCTTTTCATCAGGTATATATGTTTTTTTATAATGACGACAAATATATCTGCACTACAAACATTTTTTGATTGAAATTTTACCTATATAATATCTTAAAATATAATATTACCTTAAAATTCAAGGTTTCTCACAAAAACACACATTCATGTTGTGTAATGAACATTTAGAACTTAGAAGTCACAAACAAACACTTAACATTTAACACAAATAAATACACAAACGGTCTTTCGTTTCAACTAAATTATTTATTTTTTTAATTATCATTTATTTTTTGTGTTAATAGAACTACTAGCACCATCTTACCATTTTATCAAAAAGAATAAATATGTGTTTAATAATAAGAAATGTAAAAAACTGTAAACTATATTTTAAAATAGCAGTGGTGTAGATTCTTTGCACTTAGATAAGACAGATATTTGAAATATTTTTATGTATGGTCATCTATACTGGTTATGCTGTTGTGTAATTTTTTTTTATTATTAATTATTAATGAGATTGCAATAATGCATACTTAAATTTCAAACCTCGCCTTTATGTGTATTGCTTTTTTGTTTTTTTGAACAAAGACCATTTCTAAGAATTCTCTTTTCTGTGTATTTATTACTGTTTTCAAAATTTTTGTATTTTCTAGAGTCAAAAGTATGTTTCTTTTTTTCGTTAGAGGGTTTGTTAGAGCAGTTTTGTTGCGTTTGTCGTATTTATGTCGACATTTAGTCTGTTTTTTAAATATTGGCTTGTTTGCCCTATGTAAACGTTGGGTCACAGTCCTTGCAAGGAATTCTCATATATAATATGGCTTTTTTGTTTTTTTTCAATTTTGCTCTTGAGATTTGAAGATAATTTTTTTAAGTAAATTATGGGCCCTTATGGCAAACTGTAATATTTTCTTTTTTAAAAATATTTTGAATATTTTCAGAGAGTTTAGGAATGTATGTGTAAGGATAGATATATTTTTTTGATATTATTGTCTTTTTCTGCCGTTTCTGGAATTTGTTTGAATTATAAAATTTTGTGAATTCTTTTTTAAAAAATTGAGTTAATTAAATTATTAGGGTAGTTATTAAGTTTAATGGCTATTTTTGCTTTAGTTATTGCTTTTTTTCGATATGTGGTGGGTCACTTAAATATTACAATAAAACAAAGGCCCAAAAATCATCAAAAAAATTTTAGTGCTAAAGTCAAAAAACAAAGTTATTTATAAAAAATCATCCAGACCTTAAAATCCTGAAACCAGATAAATCAAATAAAACAGTAATTATGCAATCAATTTCGACTACGATAGAAAGATGAACGATCTTCTTCAAGATAACACCATTTATAAAAAAAATACCTAACGTATCCCACAAACATTTATCAAAAAAGCTAACAACGAAATAATAATAACTCGATGGGAAAACAAAACATATATCTCTCCTGATACGGCAAAAACTTAAAATACATAATGCCCATCCACCGAGAATCTACGGACTCCCAAAGCCCGCCAAACAAGGAATACCACTAAGACCCATCGTTTCATGCATCCAATCCCCGTACGAAAAAATTTATCTAAATATCTAAAAATATTTTAAACAACGTAGTAAATCAAAACAAATATTACATTAAAGATTCTTTGGCATTTCAAAGAAAAGATAAAATCTATTATTTTACCTAAAATTATCTACTTATATCAATTAGATGTCGTATCACTATATACAAACATCCCCACAAAGTTAGCAAAAGACATAATTAAAAAAAAAAATGGAATAAAAATTAAACCATACACTGACATTCCAATCAATGAATTTCTTGAAGCCATTGAAACTTACACTCAACTCTACCTATTTTCTTTATAACCAACAATTCTATAAACAAATTGACGGATGCAAAATAAGTTCTTCTATTTCAAGTGTAATTGCCCAGCTTGTACTAGAAGATCTAGAAGAGACAGTTATTTCAAAACTAAATTTTACTCTACCTTTCTTTTTTCGCTACGTGGACGATTGCATAACAGCTGTACCTCAAGATAAAATAGATTATGTTTTAAACTCTTTTTAACGGCTATCACAAAAAATTACAATTTACAAGTGAAATCGAAAACCATAAAAAAATAAATTTTTTAGACCTAACACTACATAACAAGAACACCTCAATTGAAACGGAATGGTACACAAAAGACACCTGGTCTTCGAGGTATCTAAACTTCTAATTCTCAACACCCATTCCTCTCAAAAAAAGTCAGTTGTAATTGGCCTTGCAGATAGAGCGATATATTTAAGTGACCCACCATATCGAAAAAAAGCAATAACTAAAGCAAAAATAGCCCTTAAACTTAATAACTACCCTAATAATTTAATTAACTCAATTTTTAAAAAAAGAATTCACAAATTTTATAATTCAAACAAATTCGTGAAACGGCAGGAAAAAAGACAATAATAATAAAAAAATATATTCATCCTTACCGGACATTCCTAAACCCTCTGAAAATATTCAAAATATTTTTAAAAAAAGAAAATATTACAGTTTGCCATAAGGGCCATAATTTACTTAAAAAATTATCTTCAAATCTCAAGAGCAAAATTGAAAAAAAAACAAAAAAAGCCATATATTATATATGAAATTCCTTGCAAGGACTGTGATAACGTTTACATAGGGCAAACAAGCCAATATTTGAAAAAACAGACTAAATAGTCATAAATACGACAAACGCAACAAAACTGGGCTCTAACAAACCACTCCACCGAAAAAAAACACACTACTTTGATTTTGAAAATACAAAAATTTTGAAAACAGAAACAAATACACAGAAAAGAGAATTCTTAGAAATGGTCTTTATTCAAAAAACAAAAAAGCAATAAACACAAAGGCAGACACAAAGAATTTAAGTATGCATTACTGTAATCTCGCCAATAATCAAGTAATAAAAAGCTCATACAATAATCATAAGCTGTATCGCTGACCATACAAAAAGCTGAAATAAATTTCTGTAGTTATTAGCTCACGTAAAAGAATTTTGCCTCATCAGCAGGGCTGAATATATTGTACAGCTTTTTATATTTCTTGAGTATTAAACATATATTTATTCTTTTTTGTAAAATGGTAAGATGGTGTTAGTAGTTCTATTAACTGCCAAAAAATGAAACGATAGTGACTAAAATGAATAAATAGTTTAGCTGAAACGTTGACCGTTTGTTGTAATGATTTGTGCTAAATGCTAAGTGTTTGTTTGGGGGACTTGCTCTAGTTCCAAATGTTCAGTACACAACAATAATGAGTGGTTAATGAAAGCAGAAGTCCCTTAGTTTTTAGCGAGCATAAATTTTTTAATAGTAATATATAGGTAAAATTTCGGTCAAAAAAGCTGCTTGTTGAGCCGATTTGAATAAAAAGTTGCTATAAAAAAATGATATATACCTGATGAAGGCCCTTCCAGGCCGAAACGTCGTAATTGACAAAAATTATATGAAAATTGCTTAGTAAGTAACTGTTTTTATATATTGCCTGACTTTATCCCCAAGAAAAATCCAGAACATTTTCCGTGGAAAAGCATAAACTATATATATATATATATATATATATATATATATATATATATATATATATATATATATATATATATATATATATATATATATATATATATATATATATATATATATATATATATATATATATATATATATATATATATATATATATATATATATATATATATATATATATATATATATATATATATATATATATATATATATATATATATATATATATATCAATAGTCAGGCCTTTACGGTGATAATTTAATGTATAATTTTTTTAATGTAGTCCAGTGATCTGGTAATATTTTGCAAAAAAATGTGAATAACCTTTAAAAATTGAGATGTTTTTGTTGCAAATTTAGTTTGACTTGTATGTGTTTTGTTAAGAGCAAAGAAAGAATTGCAAATAACAAATTAATATTCTCCCTTTCTCTCCCTCTTTTATGCTATACGTACTTATTGTTTGTGTGAATTCAAACGGCTTTGATTTCAAAGACTTTTCTCAAGCAGAAAATATCCCCAAGATTAATTGAAAATAGTCACCTACTGAGGGTTAAATTGCATGCCTTTCTAACCGACTAGAAAGAATGTAGTGAAGCCGTGTTATTCTGGATTTCTTGATCAAACTGTATCGTAAAATGAGTTCACAAGCATTGTATGCATTTAGGAGGTCGCGTTTAATAAATATTATGATATATAGTTATGTAGAAAGGTTCACTTTATTGTCACGCCCATGTAGTGCTAGCTACGTTTTTAGCGAAAGAACATTATTATATTTTAGGAAAATCAAGCGATCATTAAGGCAATCAGCTCCCAAAAAACCTCTAGACTGGTTAAGGAATGTTTTGGACTAGTACTATAAAGAAGTTGAACCTAAAGACACCTTAAAATTATTTTTGTCTTCTTTATCTTTAGGCCTGCCCACGAGGACTTGAATGAAGCCTAATTTGGTTTTGGGGATGTTTAGTTCATTTTTTTCTAGGACTTTCATATGCAGTTGTATCATTTTACGGTATGGTTTTTAGGCAACAGCATAGTAAGACATTTAAATACTTACGACGCGTAACTATATTTAAATTTAATTGTATATATCTATTATGCTTTATGATATGTTTATATGCCTTCTTCAGTAAATCCATTTATTAAAAAACCGAATACACCCGTTTCTATAAAAAAGAAATTACATTTTTAAAAGGAAATTGACTTTTCTTTTATAGCTTTTTAATTACGTTGGGAAATCAGATACCAAACATGTTCTTTAAATGAATATTCAAAAGAGCTTCTTAAATATTATTAGTTTAAAAAAACTTGGTAAATTATATTAACGAAAATATCATAAGTTATTTATTACAAAAGAATCTACAAAGTAATAAATTTATTAAAATAAATCCAGTAGTAATTGAAAAGAACAAAGCAATAAATAAAAAACTTAATTAACAAAAAAATAAACTCAATATTATACATAAGGCGTTTCTTAATTAGTGCACAATATTGAGGGCAAAAAGTTCTTATAA
This sequence comes from Listronotus oregonensis, assembly GCA_019359885.1. Classification (NCBI taxonomy): domain Eukaryota; kingdom Metazoa; phylum Arthropoda; class Insecta; order Coleoptera; family Curculionidae; genus Listronotus; species Listronotus oregonensis. Next base: position 17,212 of record JAHBCN010001653.1, on the reverse strand, counting down.
TAATGTCCTTAGGAATAAAAAAGGAACTTGTTTCATTAAACAGTAAGTAAAGTATTTACCAAACTTAATCTACTGCCCCAAATTTGTCCACTTTATGGCCGCCTAATGGGGTTTTCTTGTAACCGTAAAAAATAAAAACCTATTAATTAAATAGGCTCGACGAACCTCCACAGATCCGGATAAAATGCATATAAAACTTCTGAAGCTCTAAATTTTGCGAGTAGTTTGGAGTTTACGTGCGCAATGATACGTGAGGTAAGAAACCAGTACGTGTCAAACGTTAAGCACATTTTTAAAATAAAATTTTTGTGTTTTTACTAATTCTAAAATTTTAATAGAAAGGTTGTAAATTTTAATTAAATCAATTGTAATTATGCCAACCTTGACGATAATAATCTTCACTCAAGTATTCATTTTCTTTAGTTTGATTAAAATAATTAGAGTGCGTGGTAATGCCGATACTTCTTTTAGGAAACTTTTATCTAATATTGAATTGGCATACCAAAAAATCTTGTCCAGTTTAAGGTCACGAAGACACAATCATGTTTACTGTCAGGAAACAAAGTTTGCCCTGTTTATAAGTGAAGAATCATTTAGTGAAAGTTACATTACAGACAAAGCCACAGCAGCTTTTAAAGAGCTTGGATTTTTCTGCCAAAGCAAAAAGTATTTTTTCTTTTAACCTGTACATTCAGTATTTATTACAAATTAGGTCCCACTTAAAATACTGCTTTTATGTTGTATGTTCTTTTCAAAAACCTGTTTTTTTTTTTTTAAATTTAGGTAATATCAAAGAAGAACACTTTGTTAAGCCACTCAATTGCTATGTTCTTAAATTTGCTGGATTTGCTCTTTACATCCGTAGACTTTTTTTTATTCATAAGGGACAGAACAGAGTAAATCTACGCACTTTTTTTGTAAATTTTGCGATGTTTCCGAAGTTAATCTTTTTCCTTCAAGTAAAGAGAGAGAGTTGCTTTAGAAAATGTAATAAGCTAACCTATATGTTAGTAATTTTGTGGAAAATTTTTATATTTATATACATATTTTGTTGTGGAAAATTACAAAGTTGTTAGGAATCTAAGTGGGTGTAAAATTTAATGATAATTTATAAACAAGAACATTTTGAAGGTTAGCTTAAGTCGAAACCTCAAGGCAAAGCAAAATCAATTTAGTTTATTACTTTATCCAACTAAATATACTTATGTAAAATAGAGGCCAAGTTTCTATCAAAAAATTCTAATCTTTTAAATTACTTACTGAAATCTAAATTAGACCAAGTATTGTCCACAATTTTATTCTAAATAAATTACATACCCAACCACCCTTCTTGTCTCTAGGATACATAACTGAGTACCTACCTATTTATGTGTGTTGAAGTTTGAATTCACTTGGCCCTTAATTTACATAAGTGTTTTTGGTGGGATCTCTTCTCCTTTTATTTGAGTTAAATGAGTGTTTTTTAGGGCATTCAGAGTAAAACGTGAAGTTTTCGTAATTTTTTGTCTTTACTTGTGTACTAAAATTTTCTTGTTTGTGTTTCTACTCCATCGGAAAGTACCTTTTAGTTTCGATGAGTCAGTGAGTCAATCAGTCAGTCAGTTAGTATCCCAAAAATCATTTGACATAGCTTTCAATTTCATTTTTTTTCACACGTAAATAAATTACCTATGTGAATTGACATACCAAATATCATACTTTCATGTGGAACGGTAATGAAGTTATGATAGGGAAAAAAACACGCTTAAACGTTTCATGTAATATACACACTGCGTTTGTCAGGCCGAAACTTGGCTAGATGGATTTCGGTGCTAAAGTCGCTCGTTACCAAAAATCTGCTTTGTTTTGACTTTTGTTTCGTAGCGATTTAATAACGTAGTAAATATGTTCACGAATTTAACCCCGTAATCGTTACGAAGGAAACTATTTCTTGGGGAATAATCAAATTAAAAGAAACATAAAAACCCAAAGTTATAGAAAAGTAATCTTTATGCTATTAAAGAAGTTTTTCCATCACAGAGATGTAAAGAAAAGATCATTTTTGCTGTTTAGAACTTACTTATCAAGTTTTGCTCGCAAAAACGAAACAATGAAAAACAGTTTCTCTATTTTATTCTTTGTTAATTAAAAGTAGCGTGGCAAAAGCACGACCGATTCTTTAAAACAATATTAAATTTTTTTTGATAAGTTTTAACAAGTGTAACAAGTTTAAATCCAAGAGAAAACAAAATATGATTTTACTAATTAAAACAATGGTTAAACTTAAAAAATATCTTTTTAAAATTTATTTTAAAATATTATGGTCGAAAGAAGCTGTTTTAGTTTTACTCAGACGAAAATTATTTCGATTATTGTCATAATTGTGCAGAAAATTTAAACAATATAATTATTTTGTTTTGTTCACGTCTAATAATTCTAAATAACATTTTTGCAATAAAATACTTTACCTGTTCCATATTTCAACCAAAAAAATTTAAAAAATGGGTTAGAATTGACGTAGAAAAATTTTAGGTATCGGTAAAGGCGGTTAAGCCTAAGAACAAATACAGGGGTTCCTAAGTTGACGCTTTTTTTTAACTGTGCATACAACTCATTAAAATAAACAACTCTTTCAAATAACTTTTTTTAAGAAACCCAAAAATAACAAAACTACATAAACCTATTTAAAAAAATGTGTCTAGTGCGGGACTGGGCAAAAAAGAGTTTATTTCTAATTTACGTTTATTTTTGGCCTTGTTAATCACGCATTAAAAATTAGTCGCTTTGCTTTTACCAGACAAGGTGAAAGTTTATTTTAAATTATTGTTAAATCGCGAAAATGGCACAATACGGAAACGATAAGCTCGTGGATATGTTGCTGATTTTTTATAAAGTTACGTCAATCTACGGCCGCTGCTTCGAGATTGTACGCGTGACGGTTTCCGTTGCGGCCTCATCCAACAACAAGTTCTCAGGTGATTGCAAGTCAGGTCGGTTTAAGTCAAAAAAAGTGTGGACGACATTGCGGTTAAATCAGTTGTGTCCCGTTTTCGTTCAACGTGTTCAAGCCCTACAGCCAGAAGACTTTCCCCGTCGAGTTCAGTTTTGTGTTCACCCGAAATGAAATTAAAAATTTCGAACAGGACCTTATTTGACACACTAAATGAATATAAGTTTCTTATTTTTCAGTAGTTTAAAAAAAGTTATTTAAACATGTTATTTATTTTAATGAGTTCTATACACAGTTAAAAAAGAGAGTCAACTTAGGAATCACCCTGTATAGTTTTAATGAAATCAAATAGGCTGAAATTTTTATTTGCTTTTAGAACTTTATATTTAAAACACATAAGTTATTAAAAACACAAAGCTATTTAAAAAATTTTAAGCAAAAATCTCCTCAAAGATTTAAAACATGTAAGATTTATAGTAAATAATTGATAAATATTTATCCCTCTTAAAACTTGCATATGTTGATTACTAATGTTTTCTCTCTTCCTTTCTATTTTGTAGCCGCTTTTTTTCATATTTAACATACAAAATTTGTGGCGCCTATTTTTGGAAAAATGGTTAATTTAATTAAATTAATGTATTTTTAACAAAATTCAACGGATTTTGTAGGATAAAAAAGCTTTTTGTGTAGTTTTAATTAAGCAACAAAGGGACAGACTGGTGGATCAAGATGTAAGTAATTTTTACTCACGCATTTTAAATATTTTCATTTTAATTATCTTAGGTTTTTAAAGTTTTAGCCCTAACTATGTATTTTAATACAGTTTTTACTTTAACTTTGTACACTTATACAAAGTAAGAAAAGCTAAAACTATAACAAATTACAGAAAATAAAAATGAAACATTTTAAAATGCTATAGTAAGTATAGTAAAAAAATATTTTTAAAAACATGCTTTTTACGTGTACTTACGAGATTTGCCTATTTTATTAAAAAAACCCTACTTTTTTTTAGAATTACTTATGCCAAGATCGAGTTACAAATTGTATTCTTGTTTTTCCATACAGGTAAATTTCGCGTCAAGCTTTTATATCATATAAATTGTATAATGTAATAAATTGATGGGTTTAATTTGATTTAAAGAATATTTTCTTCTTTTAAGTGCAAGTAAATAAAAGCTTGTTTTAAAAAATCTTCTTTTACCATTAATTTATGTTTTATTTTTCAGTTTAAAGATTGTAGTTTGCCATATTATATTTAGAGTGACGTCATTTTATTTTTCGTATTTTTCTCGGTAAGCCCTTTCATAATACCCATATCAGGGGAGTGCATAAAAATATAGTAGTCCGCCATCTTGAGTGGTCTGCCATATTGGATGTAGAATGGCGTCACTAAGTTAACCATGCATCATCGTCCAAACCTAACGTGTATGCAAAATTTCAGCTTAATCGGTTGAGAATAACTGCTTTAAAATTCAGTTGCAAAAGTTGACCCAAACAAACATACAGCATACAACATACAACAGACATTGTAAGTTAAATAAATGCTCGTAAAATAGCTTCACGTACCTTTCGACCTGTCAGTTTATCCGTTTGTTGCTTTAAAGATGCTGCACAAAAAAATATATTTTTTTTATCCTGCACACAATCCCTTAAATTCTGTTAAAAAAAATACATTTGCCAAGAATGGACACCACAAATTTTCATTGATTACGTTTCTTGGAACAAAATTTGCCATGGATACGGTCAGCCTCAACTCTAACAAACGATAGCTTATTTCAAAGAACGAGGTTAACCGCTTGAGTGCTTCAAGTGAAATATTTTTTCTTAACTTTAATACTTTTAGAGCCATTTTACACATATGAGAATTCTAGTAAAATTTAGGGCCAAAATTATCTTCACAATTATGATGAATATTTTTATAGAATTTTTAGTACAAGTACATTAATTTGTCTTTGATACTTAGAATTTATGTAATACTCATGCGCAGAAACGCTAGTTTTTCAACAGTTGTCAATGGGTTAGCATAACATAACTAGGAAAGTGGAAAATTTATAAATAGAAAAACTTTTTGTGATCTTTAAACTACGCCAGTTTTATGTTTTTTTACGAATTTTACTATTTGCCGTATGTTGTTATTGGTATTGTCATGATTAAATTATTAAAAATACATAATTAAGCATTGACCTCCAGAATATCTGTACCCAGCATCGACCTAAAACGTTGCCTAAATGCTATTGTCAAACTATGTTTTATTCATTTACAACACATCTTTAAGGCTTAATTAGGATTGCTGCTTGACGTAGCTTCAAACCACGGGGTTGTTGCTGTCGACAACTACCCTTCATGTTTTGTGACTAACTTTCATGTTTTGGTTTATGTTCGTTTTAATCTCTAGATAATTTAAGAAAATAAATATTCCTTAAATTTCTCTTAATGACAGTCATATGCCGCTTAATCTAAAAACGTTTCTGCTGAAATGTTCATGCAGAAATTAACGCAAGCTTTTCGGACTGACTACTGCCTTAGCTGCTGTCTAAAGCGGTTATCTCTTGTGTCACTGCTGATAAAATTGTTTAGTTGAGTTAGCCCTGAATTAAATATTATATACACTCAGTGGCGGATTTACCACTACGTAGTATGGGACCTAGGGCGGCAGATATTGGGTGCGACAAATTTGGGGCAAATTTTTTTTGGTGTCTTACAGAAATTAAAAAGATATATATTTATATATCTAACTATTATTACATTTACACAAATTATTCAATATGTGATATGTTTCACCATTTAGATATTTTTTTTTCTGATAATTAAATATAGATTTTTTTAACTGTAAGTAAGCGCAGTAAAAGTTATTTAATTATGTTTACCGACTGTACATAGTTATTGTGAGTACCAACAGAGATGATGGTTGTATTTAATAATATTTTGGTTTAGTACCTTCGAAATATATATTTAAAATAAATCAGATCTTGGAGCTTTTACAATAACCAAGATCTTTGCATTTACATACATATCGATAAGTGTAATAAATAAAGAATCTCCAATCTTGTAAATGTAATACTAAAAAATATTTATACTTATAATTTGTCTTCTTTTATTTTTATCTAAGTAAAGCTCATGTCGGCTAAGATTAACAAATGTTCTTTCTATTCAACTTTGAATCTGTAACATTTTATGTCCAGGTTTAGCAAAGCAATTTGGGTGTTTTAAAGAAATATCGTATAACTATTCATTTAGTAACGAGAGTTTTATATGAGGAGATTAGGTTAATACTTTTTTTCCCAGCTTTCTATAGAAATTATCAAATATTTAAATACCTTTATTGACCTAATTCTATATTTTATGGGATTTCTAGACAAATACAACTTCTTCCTTTTACTTTGAGTACAGCCCACAAGGCTTGCGTATATGATAACAATTAGATACCGTTTGGCCGTTGCTCTTCGTAATCTCTCTGTAATATTTACATGTCAATATTCCAACTCATGAAATGCAAAAGGAAATGATGCACCAATCAACTGGTCACTATGTTCTTCAGATTTAAATATGTGTGACTTTTGTAGGAAGCTCTTAAAAAAGTTTATAGGACTCGAGTGAACATTCGCCAATATTTATTGAGGCGAATTTTAAATGCGAGCAATTTTTTTAATAATCCTAAAAAATTGCATCATGAGTACAATTTCATTTTTTAAAGAGTGTTAATAAGTGTATTTTGCAAAATGAAGGTTCAATTTGTACATTTACTTAGCTACTGTTTTTTTTTAATTAAATTTACTTTCAATATTTACCTATTGTCCTGTTATTTGAAGAGGAAATAATTATATTTCTAGTTTATTTGTATGCATTTTCATAGGTTAGTATTTTTAATTATTCTTTTAAAATGGCATGCGTAAGTACAATAAACTTGTTTTTAAATACTATAATAAAGTATTTAAATAAATAACCTTGTTCCACATAAAAATCCTCGCGACAAACTTATGTGTTATTCCGATACTTTCTACCTATATAACCCTTACAGTGACCTGTAAATTGTCGTATCGCGTAAAAAACCAAAGAATATCAACAACATATTTAGGCCGTTCCTATAAATCCACCTAGTGGCACTGTTTATTAACTCTTGGAAGACAAGTCTAAACGTAGTTTTATTATTTAAGGGAAACAAACTTCCACGTTCCCGTAGGTTAAGCTGTGAATATAAATGAAACTAACAAAAACATGCATCAAAAACGTTAAAGCATAAGATACGAAGATCATGAATGAAATATCTAATCTCTGTCGGTCTAAAAGTGTTTGTACTACTTACAGGACTCCAGAGTGGTTAAACCAAATATTATTGTTTTTAATGCAAATGAGACAGCAAATTCAAAAACCAACCAATATTATGTCGTTAAAGAATGGCCGTTATGTGAACATAGTATGCACCGTCTAAAAAATGTCCTCAAAAAGCAGCAAAAAATGTATTTATTTCTTTTGCACATAAAACTAGGGAAAATATATATTTTTTTAAAGTCTAAAATATGGTAGGAAATTATTTTCTTTATTTGAGAAGAAAATTCGTGCATAATTTTCTTACGGTCGCAAATACAGGAACATTTTGAAGACAAAATTTTGAAAATTCACTTTCAGCAAATAAAAATGGTATGACTGCCTTCTAAAGTGTATGTAGCAATTTTTTAGGTAACAGGAAAATGAAGGACCACACAGATCTAATAAAAAAACTTAACCAGTCTTACATGATGTTAGGTTACAACATGTCAATTAGGCTGCATTTTTATTATTCTTATTTAAAATTCTTCCCTGATAATTTAGGGGCAGATTTAAAGGAACACAGTAAAAGATTTTACGAGAAAATTGCCTAAAAGGAAAAGAGGTATAGGGGAAAATAGATCCAAAACATGTAAGCAGACTACTGTTGGACCCTTAATTGTCAAACCGGTTCCTTTGAATACATGCGAAAGAAGACAAGAAACTAATTTGTTTGATTATTTGTACTTTCAATACAAATTAACTTTTTTTGATTTAATATTTTCTAAAAAAAGTAAATACATTTTTTTATCGTTGAAAATTTACTAAATAGCTTGATTTAGATTTCTCATATTTTTTATTCTTCTTTTTCATTAACCGAGCTTATATTTAGATTCAGCACATTACAGTAGATTTAACTCTCCCCTCCCCAAAAAAAAAACGAATATCAGGGCAAGACAAACATTTTCAAAATGCAGAAGAGTGTAATGCTTTTAAATTTTTTTAAAAATTTGCTGTACATCCAGATTTCCTTTTCTGTAAATATTATATCGCTTTTGAGGATTTTCTTATTCCTACGCTAAGTAAAATATTATATCGTAAATAGAATATCGGAATTTCCACAAAGATTTTCTCTTAAGCATATTCTTAAGGTTTGCAGAAATTTTGACGATGTTATTTATGCCTTTGAAATAAGCACAGATACCATTTATATTTACAGTTCCACATTTTAAAATGTTTTATTCCTATTCATATACCGCCATCACAGAGTAAATATTTTGATTGAAATACAAAAAGATCCTTAAAAATTTAAGAGTACATTTGCATAAGTATTAAATTACAGCTTTATTAATGGTACGCCTCTGCAGATAGGTCGGTAAAAGGAAAAACCGAACAATTTCTACTAGTCTAGGGGCGTACTTTTATGTATTTTGACCAGCTGAGTTAGAATTTTGAACTTGCTCATGCGTCAGAAGTGACAGAAATTTGTTAATAAAGAATTTAATTGTTCATTCATAGAAAACAATCCATAATAAATATCAATGTTTAACAACCGTCAATCTATTATTAAACTTATAAGAAACAATCCAGTTTAAGTTTTATGAAATAAGAGTAATTTCGACCAGAGATATTGCAAATTTTGTGCAACAAACGCCCGAATTTCGGGCTTCTGTTGAATCTGTAGAATGATTCAACAGAAGCCCGAAATTCGGGCGTTTGTTGACGGTCGATAAAAAAACAATTAATATTTTTGCTATCCAATTTTTATTATTTATTCTAAGAATTAACAAAAAAAAATCAAAAAGAAAAAACATATTTCAGAAAGTTACAAGCTGTTGACGGTGGGGGGGGGGGAGGGGGGGAAAAGAGCGTGTCCATCTTGTCACGATTTTCTCTCTTTTGGTCATCTAAAAAATAAAAAAATGGTAGATTCTTTATCAGTACAAATGTCATTATGGCAAGAACCAAGAAAAATGAAAAAAAATCTCGTAAAATGGCGATTTCTTAAAGAAAAAGGTAGGTTTTTTCAGTTATTTTTTAACTTTCCGGATTTTTTAAAAATAGTTAAAATTAAAAATATCGATTTTTTGTTGGTTTTTGCTATAGAAGAATATTCATGCTAACATTTTAAAAAATCGCTCAATTAGAACTTGATTTTGTGATAAACGTTTCGAAAAAAGTGGTTTCGAGAAAAACGCATTTAAAGTTTAAGTTTCAGGTAGTTTAACAGATAGAACAGTGCATATAACTTACATTCTTTTATTCAGCGATTCCGGCTGCATATATGGGTGATTCTACAATTAGAGGACCATTTGACTTTCCAAAAATAAGAAAATAAAATATATTTTTTTTACCTTTTTTTGTGGTAGGTGTCTTTTTATATATGTACAAGATAACATATTCATGACTGGCAAAACAGATTTTTCATTTTAATAATTTTTATAAAATTTTTAAATTTTACGTTGCCATGCTAATGACACTAGAGCCAAGCTAATGACTTTTTATAATAGATACAGTACTTTTTTCAATGGGATAAGTATTTAATAAAAAAACTTCATTTATTAATGAAAAATCAATTGTATTTTAACAGTACATAAGTTTGACATGGTTTTTAAGGGCTTGGTATGACAAACTTATGTTTAAAGATGAATAGAGTCTTTAAAATTAAAAAGTGTTGCTCGACTGTTGCAAGGAATAGGGGGCTCTATTTTCTTAATAATATCTTCATGAATGTATTTGTGCCTATCTTCCTTTGTAGGTCACTTGTACTGTGTTCCAGAGCTTAAGTGCATAACTTATGCTTCCACTCCTTCTCCATCGATAGCAGTAACTTCCCCTGGGTACGGTGTGCCCTCATAGTCTACCACAATCCAGTCTTATTATCTTGTTTTATTTTGTCCCTTCGCCTTTTTTCATACTTCCTTTTTTTCTTTAATCTCTCTTCATTACTCATCGGTGTTTTTTTCGCCATAATTCTTCTTCTGAGAGTTCAACTGTAAATATACAAATTTATTTTCAATCTAATAGACACTTCAAAATACTTAAAAATTTGTCTAGTACTAGTCAAGAAAAAGAGTTCTCAATAGGTTTCACAAGTACATCCATTATTCAACAGCAGTAGTCTTAAAATTGGTCTCTGTAGAATACAATGATTAAACCAGGATACTCGGTTTGATAATATTAATAACAAAATTAACTAAGAATTAGTAATCTAATAGATGAATTGAATGATTATGTTTATTAGTTCAATTGTACAAATTAAAACCTGTATGTAAAAATCTCAGATTAAAAAAAAAAGTAATAATTCCATTACAGTAGCTAAATTAAGCTACACTAAAAATAGATGAATGCAATATATGTTTCAAATTTAATTTTAAACTTCAATAAAAGTTCATCAGACTAAACTGAACAAATAAAAAAAAACACCAAAATCCATCCAGCCGTTCTGAAGTAACAAGCCAAATTAAAATAGGTAAACAAACAGTTCATGCAATCCAAATGAATGTATCTAGAAAATTAAATTTAAAAAATGATTGTAATAATAATTAATAATTAATTATTATGATACACAGGATATTTAATTCAGTTATATAAAAAACATGACATTAGTATAGATGAAAGTCATTGGCATGGATAAAAAATAGCCATGCCAATGACAACTCATACATCCATGCTAATGACAAAATGGCTATCTTGGATTTATTGCTGACTGTAGGTAAAGCCAACAACACTTAACTTACACCCTGTTGTACTGAACATTTAAGGTGATTAATAAGTGCCTATGGCCTAATTTTATTCATAAATGTATACTCTTTATTTGTACCATGCTAATGTCAACCAATTAACCTACTTACCTTAAAATTGAAGTAAACTTTAAATAAAATCACAAGCCAACAAGCAGAACAACCAAATCACCATACTGATCTGAAAAGGAAGCTTCAGTAGTGTTGGCACCCCATTCCCACCAAAATATAAATTTCCCTTCTCGAGAAATAATTGTTTGAAAACTATCCATGCCAATGACAAAAATCTTCTGGGACAAAGCTTCGCTGCTTAGCCCATCTTTAATAGTACAGGAAATATTTTTTTCTTTTTACATATATTTTCAGCATTTAAGTTTTATATAAAAAAATATTCATTTGAAATAGTAGCTGCATATTAACAGTTTAATTGTTGAAGGACATTGAATGGTCCTCTAATTGTAGAATCACCCATATCGGACCTTTTTCTACCTTACTTCTTCCTTCTTTTGAAGCACTTTTATGTTTTTTTTTATGGAAAAATAAATTTTAATTTGTTATAACTTTGTTTTAAGTCATATTTTGGTTACGGTTAAGGTTTTGTTTTAAATCTGCCAATTTTTCCTTTAATTTGAACTATTATTAGGATAATTTAGTTAAAATAAAACCAAGTTACAGGTGAAAAATCTTTAAAATACCGTAAATTTGCAATGTTTTTGTACTAAATTTGAAATATCTCCAGTTTAAAATACTCTTTTTAATACAGTTTGAACTAAATTGTTTCTTATGGGTTGTGTTGATGTACAGGGTTATTGGTTATAAAATGCACCCCCCATTTATCTATCTTAGGTAAAGAGATGGGTGAAAATGTTAAATACAAAAGTTGTAGGGTTGTTACTGAGGTTCTTTTATAACGTTACCAAAAAACAATTGAACGTGACCTTTTTAAGATATAACTTGCGTTTTTTCTTTTTTTTTTAATGGAACACCCTGTATATTAATAGCTAAAATGAAAGATCGTTTTATCCCGATTTTAAAAATATATGCATAGTTGACATTTGGTTTGGCCGTTTTTGAAATATTTCTGTTTAAATAAACCGTACGATATGGCAGTGACTATACGCAGAACCATAGTATTTGCAAAATGGTCAGATATGCCTTAAAAACAATCATTTAAGTTTCCATGGAAACGACATATTTGAGTTGTCATCATGTTTTAGTGTCAAAATACGGACATTTTAAAATGGGTTTTACTGAAGAAGAAAAAAGGCAAATTTATGAAATTTTCGTTAGATGTGGTTACAATCGAAAACAGGTAGAGAATATCATCTTTTATATCCGGATAGAATTTTACCCAATAGACACGTTTAAACGGGTATATAATAATGTTAATAATAGAAATTCATTTAAGAACAAAGTGAGAACAAGTCAAAGAAATAATGAAAATAATGCCATAGAATTAGACATTCTCCTATATATCCAAGGTAACATTATATTTTTATAATTAATGAAGAAAAGCAATCCATAAAATTTCATTGATAGCTTTTAAAAAATAAAATTACACAAAGAAAAACATTAAAACCCAGTGCTATTTTTATTTAAGATTATTTTTATTTTAGAATACCCTGAACATTCTATACCAAAAGCTAGTAGAGAATTAAACTTAACTTTTTGGAAAATACAATCAACTTTAAAAAAGCACCATTTTCATTCTTTTAAATTTACAAAAGTTCAGTATTTATCAGAAGACAATAAACTAGCACGGCTGAGGTTTTGTCAGGAGATGATGCAGAAGATCGAGGAAAATCATTTTTTTTTTAATAACATATTGTGGTCCGATGAGGCAAGTTTTTCTACTAGTGGGATATATACTAGAAGAAACACGCATTATTGGGCTTCTACTAATCCCTATCAAGCAAGGCCAATCCGATTTTCTGGGCGGCAAACTCTACATGTTTGGGCCGGCATCTTACAAGGAAAGATAAAAGGTCCTGTATTTTATCAACATACATTAACAGGTCAACGGTATCAACAACTTTTGGAAAATATTTTAACTACCCTACCACAAAATTTTCCAGAGCTAAATGTCAATAACATAATTTGGCAACAGGACGGGGCACCGCCTCACAACGTTGTTGGAGTAAGATATTTGCTCAATAACACATTTCCCTTATGGATAGGCAAATTTGGAACAATTAGGTGACCTCCTAACAGCCCAGACTTAACGCCGTTAGATACTTTTTTGTGGGGTACTCTAAAAGAGAAAGTAAATTTACATAGAAATTTAAGCACACAAGAAATTCAGAATATTTTAATTCAAGATATTTTTCGTTTAAACACCGAAAACCAAGATTCCATATACGCAGCTTTGGAAAAACTAAAACGGGGAAATAGACGTTGTATTTTGGAAAATGGTGGCCATTTCGAAAACTTTTATTTGCAATTAATGTTATTTTATATAGTGTTTTAGGCTAATTTTCTGTGATGACGTTGTTAAAAAGGTGATATGCTTATTTTAAGATGTTAGAGAACTTTTCTAATATAGGGTGTATAGTTAAATAAACAGGAAAGACCATGTTAACAATTAAATGCGTTCGCTATATCAAATAAATTATTCGATATCTTTAAGAAATAATAAAATGGACCCACCACTCTATATTTCACTAAAATAAAATCTTTAAAATTATATTTTGAAAACGGCTTTTAAACAGAAATATTTCGAAAACGGCCAAACCAAATGTCGACTATGCATATATTTTTGAAATCGGGATAAAAGGATCTTTCATTTTAGCTAATAATATACAGGGTGTTCCATTTAAAAAAACGCAAGTTAGCGTCATATCTTAAAAAGGCGGTGTTTAATGGTTTTTTGGTAACGTTATAAAAGAACCCTAGTAACAACCCTACAACTTTTGTATTTAACATTTTCACCCATCTCTTTACCTAAGATAGATAAATGGGGGGGGGTGCATTTATAACCAATAATCCATAATTAACGGTTATTAAATATTCATTTAAAATTATGGATTGTTTTCTATGACGTTTTAAGCAATCAAATTGTTTATAACAAATGTTGCTTGCGACACATGAGCAAGTTTAAAATTTAAATTTAGCGGGTGAAAATATATAACGATACACAAAAAAATTTGTAGACCATACTACCAAGGAATCAATTATGCAAAAGTAGCCTACTTCGATATCAAAGACGTCTTAGTATACAGACGCAGTGTTCCATTTATAGGTAATTCCAATTATGTTTATTTTTTTCTAAGACAGTGTATTTAACGGCATATAGCTTTAAGCGTATTTCTAAAGAACTACATTCCTACTGGATCTTTGGAGTTTATTATAAAAAAATATATAAAATTGTTATATATTTTCCTTAAATTAATTTTTTTTTAAAATTAATTTCTTTTTCAGTTTTTTAAATGTCCTTGTTAAAACATTGGTATAATGTAAATAATAATGTTCAAGAAAAAAGATTTGTTCTTGACCGTAGTTTAATATAGTTACCAGTTACTCATGACAGTCATGACGTATAAAGAAAATAATTAAAATAATTAGAACATTTGTTTACATTTGGTAAAGTGACTGTACAATGAAGTCTTATATGAAAATATTACTTTTTTATTAAACATAACACCCTTATATATATATATATATATATATATATATATATATATATATATATATATATATATATATATATATATATATATATATATATATATATATATATATATATATATATATATATATATATATATATATATATATATATATATATATATATATATATATATATATATATATATATATATATATATATATATATATATATATATATATATATATATATATATATATATATATATATATATATATATATATATATATATATATATATATATATATATATATATATATATATATATATATATATATATCTATATATATATATATTATTATATATATATATATATATATATATATATATATATATATATATATATATATATATATATATATATATATAAAAAAAATTTTATATATATATATAAAAATTTTTATATATATAAAAATTTTTATATATATATATATATATATATATATATATATATATATATATATATATATATATTTTTGGTTTTCTATATTTTTTTCCTTCTTAACACGAATCCAAATTTAAATTTGGCCTTCCCCGGTCAAATTTTTTTTCCTAACCTTAAAACCAGGTCTTACACAGCATAAATACAGGCAAAAATTTTTTTGAAAAAAAAAAACACCTTTAAAATTTATGTGTCACGGGGTTTTTTTTTTGTTAAAAAAAAATCAAATTTTTTTAAAATCAATCGGTTGGCGCGTTTGGGGGTCGGTGATTACGAATCTAAAGTTAGATTTGAAAAAAATTTAAGATGGAAAACCCCCTATGGCGGCCAAATTTTAAAAATTTTAAATTTACCCCAAAATTTTGGGCCCCGGAGTTTAAAAAAACGCTGATCATGAATTGGGGGTAAGTTTTTTTAAAAATTTAAAATGGTTTACCCCAAAATGGCAGACGAGGTTTTCAAAAATAAATCCGCCTTTTTTGCATACGCCTTTTTTAAAATTTTAAAAAAAATTTTTCTCCAAGTTCCTGCGATTCTTAAAACCTCTATTGGTACTCTGGCGTAAATCGAACAAAAATTTTGAAATTTAGTTGCCATTTGGACCTCCATCTTGAATTTTGCAAATCTGACTTAAGATTCGTAATTAAAATCCCCAAAACCCCCCCATACCAAATTTGGCGCAAAGCACCTCATTTTAATAAAAAAAAGATTTCTTTAAGTTTATAAAAAAAAAATTACGCGACACATTAATTTTGAGGGTGGATTTTTTTTCATGGCCTTTCTTTTAATAAATAATCATTTAGAAAATAAAAAACATTTTTTTTTTAAATTTTTGGGGGTTTTTTTTTGTTTTTATTTTAAGATTAGGAAAAAAATTGTGACCTGATCAAATTATGGGAAGAATTCGTGTTAAGGAGACAAAAAAACGAAAACCATATATCACATTTTTTTGGTTGATATTTTTTTTTTATTCGGGGGAAAAAACAAAAATTTTTTTGAATAAAAATACTTTTTTTTTTTAAAAAAAAAAAAATAATTTAATATATAAGAAAATTCGGTAAGAATTAATATCTGCCTGGTAAAACAGGAACTCCCCCCAACCGAAAAAAAAAATAAGGAGAAAATTTTCAACAGGGCAACATCGGGTGGGGGAACATAAAGAAGGCCCTTACCGAATACAACAAAGCATAAAGGCAAGCTAAGAGAGCTTCATGGAGAAGGCACTGTGGAAAAAAGAAGGAACTCATGAGGCTGCCAGACTCCATAGGGTTCTTTAGAAAAAAACCCTTTAAACAATCATAAAATTTACTTTTTAAAAAAACCCCCCGGGAGATCAGACAAGAACGGCAAATGAGACCAAGCAAGAACTCTCAGGGTACACTTTCCGGGATGCAAAATAACCAACATGTCACTGGAAGACTGCAAAAAATTTTGACCCGGGGGATACTGCTCCAGGGAGGACTGGGGGGTAGCAAAATCAAAAAACGTAGACAAAATTATATTGGCGATATACTCATTTGAACCATATACATTGCCAGGAACGGGGGGCATTTATCCAGCAATGGGGCCCGAAAGGACCAGAGCTTTTTTTACATAGACTGTGTTTTTTAAGAGGCAGCCTAGGTCTGGGCCTTTTACCAATAACTCCAAAAAATAATTAGAGTAGCATTCATCCCCAAACCTGGGAAAACTGGACAGGATGGGGCAAGATCTTTGAGACCAATAAGTCTGATGTCGTCCGTGCTAAAGAATCCAAAGAAGTTGCTGAATAGGCACATCAGGGGGAACGCACTTTTTGAATAGACCGGGGACACAAGGACATATTACATGCAAACACAGTAGGTAAGTCCACAGAAACAGCATAACATGATCTTGTAAAAAGGCCGAATATGCACTTAAATACAAGGAGGTACTACTTTGTGTGTCTTCGTGGATATAAAAGGAGCGTTTGACAATACGTCCCTTACATCTATATCAAGCGCGTCGAGGCGCAGAGGGAGAAGTAACAAGCTGCAGGTAAAAACTGCATGCTTAAGAGCAGATCAGTATATACTTAAGAATCTCGGGTTACGAGGATGTCCGCAGGGGGGGAATCCTGTCCCCACTGCTATGGAACCTTGTCATGGACGACCTACTAAATGTCCTATAACTGAAAAAAGGGACCAAACACTGAGATACGAGACTATCTC